>CAWUFW010003600.1:600000-765000 GCA_963921515.1 Calotriton arnoldi
GTAGTTTCCTGAGCTGTCTGGGTGACGCCGGCGTAGAGTGTGTTGCCGCAGTCAAGTCTGCTGGTGATGAGTGTGTGGGCGACTGTCTTTCTGGATTCTGAGGGGATTCATCTGAATGTCTTTCGAAGCAGGCGGAGCTTGTGGAAGCAGGATGAGGATACTGTGTTGACTTGGTGGTTCATTTAGAGCGAGGAGTCAAGTATCATGCGGAGTGTGTGTGTGTGTGTGTGTGGTCCGTAGGGGTGGGAGGGATTCCTAGTGTGGCGGGCCACCAGGAGTTGTCCCAGGTTGGTGGGGTGGGTCCTGGGATGAGTACTTCGGTCTTGTCGGACTTGAGCTTGAGGCAGCTGTCTTTCATCCAGGTAGCAACGGCATTCATTCCACTGTAAAAGTTGATTCTGGCAGCTGTGGTTTTGTTGGTGAGGGAGAGAATCAGCTGGGTGTCGTCGGCGTGGGAGACTATGTTGAGTTTGTGGCTTCTGACGATGGGTGTGGGGGGGCCAAGGAGACATTGAAGAGGGTGGGGCTCAGGGAGGAGCCCTGGGGCACTCCACAAACTGATCTCTGTAGGTTCTGAGAGGAACGGGGGTAGTCTTACTCGCTGTGTTCGGACGGTAAGGAAGGAGTGGATCCAGTCCAGTGCCTTGTCGTGGATGCCGGCGTCATGGAGTGTCGTGATTAGGGTGCGGTGGGAGACGGTGTTGAAGGCGGCCGAGAGGTCCAGTAGGATGAGGGCTGTCGTTTTGCCCTGGTTGAGCAGGGAGCGGATGTCATCTGTGGCGGCGAGGAGTGTGGTCTCTGTGCTTTGTTTGCTACGGAAGCCGGATTGGGAGGTGTCCAATATGTGGTTCTCTTCGATTAACTCGGAGAGTTGGGCGTTGATGGCCTTGGCTCGGAAGGGGAGGAGGGAGATGGGTCTGAAGTTGTTGAGCTCTGTCGGGTCGACGGACAGCTTCTTCAGCAGGGGGTTTATCTCTGAGTTTATAATATAGGAGAGCACCTTTGAATAAGTCCATTCCGGGTGAGCTCTGTACAAAACCTCTATGTATTTGATTTATTGACCTAAAATGTTGCTATATTTATATTAAGAATCTAATCCATGTATAAGGTGCACATGCCAACATACTCGCCTCCTAGTCAGACCCCTCAGGATATCGCAATTGGTAAAAAATAAATGTGAAATCAGTACATCATGGGATTTTTACAATAGTGCCCGCAAAAATTGGCATTGTAAATAAATTGAGGCTGATCCCCCTTCTATTGGCTCTGCTCTGTGTCAATAAAAGGAGGGTGAGCAACAGGTTAACAGGTGGCAGAGGTAGTAAGTTCCTCTGTCACCTGCCTTTAAACTGCACAAGCCCTCCCGCTACCATTTGTTTCATCAGCTCCAGTTACATTAAACACAATTCTTTTTGGTACGGCAAGATTAAGTGATTTGCTGAGAATCAGATGTTGAGCCAACACTGGGACTCAAACCTGGTTCCACAGGTCCAAAGTCTGCAGCTCTGGCCGTACCGCCACATCCTCTCAGTTTACCACATAAAAGAGGAGTAATCCCCTACCTATTTCTCCTCTCTCCTGTGATAAACACCCCTCCCCCTAACAACTCAGGATGCCACATGGCCCGTCTCCTCACCCCCATTGCCCTCGGACTCTCAAGTCTCCAGTGTACTCGCCACTCCATTTGCCACCTGCTGCAGTTTGTCCCTTAGGAATAGAGGCCGATGCCAGAGAGAGCAGTTTTCAAATGTAGAAATGTACTCTCTAGCATCAAACACCATCCTGTTCAATGGTGCAGTGCTGCTGGACATTTCTGCCAGGTTACAGAAAGTGACTAGTCATTGTCTCCAGTAGTGACCGAGTTGTAGTTTTGTGCCAAGCACATGTTCTGCCTGCCGCAAAAATGCTGCAAATTTTGTGGTTTGGGTTCGCTTTTTCTGCTGCAGAGTTTGCCATCCCGGGCCACAAAATCATGGGGGGGAGGGGGTCTGCCAGTGTACTAATAGCATTGTCATCAGGGCGGGGGCAGGAATGTTTCCCAGTACATGTTTAAAAACTCTCACGTTTAATAAATACTGTAAAAACAATCTCATGCACTAAGTTGAAAAGTTAAAGAAATGCACTTTATTGAAGTTTAAAGACACCTTATCTGATTTTAGCATAATATCTGTTGCATGAGCTTACCCTTCGCTGGACTCTGCCCTCCCTGTTAATTTGTTTACTCTCGCAATACTATGTTGCTCGAAGTATAAGATTGTAGGCCACATACTGGTTACACGTGACACTGACTTGCCTCTTGCATTGTTGCTGTAGCCTGAAGACTGAATGTGTCAAGGTTTATGTTGTAAAACTCTTACTTTTGATGTGTCTCAGTGCAATCACATTTCAAAACCAGGAAGCTTTGGGCAGCAGGAGAAAATACATGGACAGGTTTGCTATTTTACTTAGAACGCTTCGAGACTGGCATTTCTCAGCATTCAGCGCTATACCAAATGCCTGCCTGTTTTCTCTCTAAGCTTTGTCCACTTAAGCTTGTACCAGTTTAGGGCAAGGCTGTAACAACACCTCACACCTCTGGGTTGCTGGGGGAGGGGGGGGTCGATGGGCAATGGGAAGGCAAACAGACAATTTGTGAATGAAGCGGCGTTAGCTAGAGCCGCCTTTTCATTATCTCACTTTCAGGCTAATCACATGTTTGACCTCCTTCCTAGCTGGGTTCCTTGGTCCTTTTTGCAGTGGAGCCCACCAAGCAACATAATAGTTTTCACAAAAGACGTGCAGCTACAACAAAGGCTCTCTTGGTTTATGATGCGACGTGCGTGCTCCATGAAAGACTCTGGGCGCTTCAGGGTAGCAGGGTGTACGCGTGCGCACCCACCCTGGAAGGAACTTAAGTCAAGACTGATTTTTAAATGGCTGGGTTTAATTTTAGGTCATGGTGGGCAAATGATCAGTTGGAATACTACCCCCAGCAATTGCCAGTTGTTAGACTTAGTGCAAGCATCCTCCCATTACCTTCTGTATGTTTAAAGTACCACGGCAACCAGCAACACACTTTTTAAAACAACTTTGAAATCACCCTCAATTTTCTAATCTTTAATTGGATCCAAATATTTCTAGGGGTATCACTCCTCTTTAAAACATGGAAAACATACCGTCTTTGAGTGTGGTAGTATTTTTGAAGACTATTCCTAGATGTCAAAAATAGAGTATCCCTCTGCCAAATGAAAGAAGATATGGTGGAGTGTGTGTCGCGACTATACGCCACTTCAATAAAAAATAGGAAAAAAGAAAAAAATAACCTTTTTTTATTTACAACCCTCACCCACTGTAGTATTGGCAGGCTTCTTCATCTGGTTCATCCTGACTCCTGAAGGTCAAGGTGGGCTCAACCGTATTCCAGGGAGCTCTTTGTATATGAATAGTCAGGGGAGCTACAGTTAAAAATTCCTCATCCACTCCCAAGGTATCCCTTTACTAGCGGGGTGGATGAGAAAATATTAAATTAGAGTGTGTAAGGGGCATTTAGGATTTGATGGTCCTATGACATGTTTCTGCCTACTCTACTGGCCGAACACGGTTTGAGGCATTCGTAAGGGTGGGTTTGCCTTACTAGTAGTACTTGTCTACGTGGTTTTTATATACAGATAATCAGTCATGCACTACAAAATTATTGTAAGCATGCAACTGGCAGTGAATACTTGCCCAGTTGGAGGTACCTACAGATGACGAAACAGAACAAATGTTTTAGTGTAGGTACTATGTGTGTTATACACAGATCCAGCCATATGAGTATCATCTCATTTTTATATATACAAACAGTACCTGCAGTCAACTTAGTGCAGGTGTTTTACCCACGTTTCGTTCCAATATGGCACTTGGATTGTGTCCTCATACGTTAGTATCACAGTCTTGTAGACCACTCTAGAACTCATACATACACATCAGCATAAGTGTTCCAGTTTGTGCTTAGCATTCAAACGTAGATCAGGAGAAGTGACTGCATTCACGGACAGTGAAAAAATGACATATATTTTGGTCATTCAGTATCATCCAAGGAAAAAAAAAACCATATATACAGTGAAAAACATTCATTATCTGATGGAGACATCTAGCCGCAGATGCCTTACCTTTAAATTTCCCAGGCGTCAGACTGGATCCGGAAGATTTTTCGTCGAGATATATACCCTTGAATGCCGGAAGGTGTCATTAGTCGGCTCCGTGTGACGTCGGCGTCGTCACCACCGTTATAACGTCCGTCTCGCCTATATAGGCGCCACCTTGCTGCACTGACATCCGTTCTTTTCCTTCTGTGCCATCTAGCGCAGATCTGTGAAGAAAGCTACCCTCTGTCACTGTTTGACAGGCTTTTTAAAAATGTTTTGTCAAGCATTTTTGGTGTGTAGGATGTCCAAGAAGACGTCTGGATTCAAGCCATGTGGCGCCTGTCACCGCATCATGTGGGTAACAGATCCTCACCTGATTTTTCTTTGATGCCTGGAGCGCGACCGTGACTCGAAGTTCTGCAATGACTGCCAGGCCATGGCTCCGAAAGCTTTGAGGGTGCGGACCATTAGCTGCTTGCGACCCGGTGCTCGGCACTGCGTCATTTGCCCCGGAGGCCTCGTTCTCAGTCGAGAGGAAGGCCCGGGCACCGCTCTGGGAATCCCAAGTCCTCGTCCTCTCACTCTAAGTCCTCAGGTAAGTCAGGTAAGAGGCATAAGAAACACAAGTCGAAACATACCTCTGCCTCTCCCCGGTGGTCGGCTAACGCAACGGAGGAGTCTAGGCGTTCTAGGCCTCATTTGGCTGAACCTATGCCTGAGTCGACTCCGTTCTTCCCCGCCTTCCTGGGAGCTTGAGCGACTCCCACCCAGCTAAAAGAATTCTATGACGCCATATGCCTCATATTTGGGTGGACTGACCCTGCCAGCATGCCTTCGGGCCCTGGAGGTTCAGAGGGGGCTCCATCGGGATCCACGCCGGCGGCTCCAGCGCCTATGACCCCCCCTCATGGATCCGGTAATAGATCCGGACCGACGCCGTTCGTGCCACTACAACCTTCCCCGACGGTGGTCCCCGCGCCAAGACTCCCAACACCACTGGCCCCATTCTCATCCCCGACGACCCAGAGCCGGATTGGTGCCTACAGACGCAGATTGCAGTGCTAACAGAACACTTTGGTCCTAGGTTGGTTCCTCAGCCTTATTCTGAAGGGCTAGGAATGGAGGAAGATTGGGAGGGGTCACTGGACCCTTTACAAGACCAGCCAGAGCAAGACATGGACTGGTATGAGGAATTGGGTGAGGCCAGTGGACTGGACACACCTCCAGATTCTGGTCTGCTTTCCCCCCTACCGTGACTACGGAGGAGGAAGTATCATAGGCTATAGTGGTGCGAAGGGCAGATGAGGTCCTCGATCTTTAACTCCTTTCTTTAGTGGTCAAGGCGAACATTTTGATGGAGGTCCTACAGCTGGGTGTCTCCTCCTGCCTGTTAAGGAGGCCTTGACCGATGTCCTTCTGGGGATCTGGTCCAAACCCAGCACATGGGGGTCCTGTAAATAGGACAATCACCGCCACCATTGCCCTGCAGCGGGCGACCCAAATTTCCTCCCCAGCCACCCTTCCCCCGAGAGCTTGGTGGTTCAAGCCTCTACATAACCGGGGGCGCGTTCCCTTCCGCACCCTTGTACAGGAAATCCAAGAGGCTGGATAGTTGGGGGTAGGAAAACTTTTTCTTCTGTCAGTCTTGCATTGCGGTTGGTGAAACCACATGCCTATTGGGCTGTTACTCCCACTCCTTGTGGGAAACTGTTGCGCAAGTGCTACCACAGGTCCTTGAGGAAGCCAGGGCCGTCCTCTCCCAAGCGGTATCCGACGGGAGAGATGCAGCAAAATTCACCATTCGTTGTGGGCTTGACACGACTGACTTTCTGGGGACAACGATGTCATCGATGGTGACTGTTCAATGGCACGCCTGGCTGAGAACTTCTAGCTTTTCTATGGTTGTCCAGGCTTCCCTCATGGACATGCCCTTTGATGGCACTCATCTCTTTGGAGACAAAGCAGACATGGCCCTGGAGCGCTCTAAGGACTCACAGGCTACGGCCAAGTCCTTGGGCCTCTCGATGGCCACATGTCCCCTGTCTGCTTTTTGCTCCTTTCGTGGCTACGGAAGGGGCTTTCAGCCTTGCCAGCCATACCCAAGCCACAAGACCGTGCAAGTTCAGCAACCTCTGCGCGGCTGTGGGCGTGGCTTGTTCCGACCCTGTGGGTCTTGAGGCCAGAGGTCGGGCCAGTCCACCACCCCCGTACCCTCAGCCTTCAAACCCTCCCAGTCCAGCCTTTAAAGACCATGTGCTCCCAGTTGGTCGCAGCAACCGCCATTGGTAGGCTGTGGTTGTTATTCTTGCTACTTTCTTGTCCCGAAAAAGGACAAGGACCTCCGACCTATTCTGGATCTCTGAGCCCTCAGCTACTTCCTCAAAAAGAAAAAGTTTAAGATGTTCACTCTAGCTCAGGTCTTGTCTGCCCTGTACCCAGGAGACTGAATGGTAGTGCTGGACTTGCAGGATGACTATTTTCACATTCTCGTCCTACCTGCCCATCAGCGCTATCTGCGGTTTACGGTAGGCCACGAGCACTTTCAATTCACCATGCTCCCCTTTGGCGTTACCAGCACCACTCGGGTGTTTTCTAAGGTGATGGCGGTAGTCGCATCCCATCTGCGCAGATCAGGGCTGCCAGTCTTCCCCTATCTCGATGACTGGCTGTTGAAGGCAGGCTCCCTCAGGCTGTCTTCTCCCACCTTAACTACGGCGAACCTCCTGCATTTGCTGGGGTTCACTGTCAGCGTGCCGGAGTCACCCATGACAACTTCTCAAACGCTCCCTTTCATCAGCGCTGTTCTGGACACAGTCCAGTTTCAGGCTTATCCTCCCGAACGAAGAGTCCACGATTTTTAGGCTATGATACCGATGTTTCAGCCTCTATTTTGGATTTCGGTGAGAATGACTCTGAGGCTGCTGGGCCTCATGGCCGCCTGCATCCTTCTAGTGACACATGCCAGATGGCATAAGTGGGCTCTGCAGTAAGACTTGAAGTTCCAGTGGCCGCAGCATCCGGGGAATCTCTCCGACATGGTCCAGATCTCGGAGAGACTGCACAGGACCTTCAGTGGTGGCTAACAGACCTCAATTGGGTCAGAGTCAGACCCCTCTCCCTTCCCCAACCAGACCACACAGTAGTGAAGATGCGTCACTCCTGAGATGGGACGACCATCTGGGAGAGGTGGAGATCAGAGGATTCTGGTCTCCGGCAGAATCCGAACTCCACATCAACTTGCTGGAGATCCTAGTGATTCTCTTGGCATTGAAAACCTTTCTTCCTTCAATCAAGGAAAAGCTGGTTCAAGTGTTCACAGACAACACCACTGCCATTTGGTACTGCAACAAACAGGGCGGGTGGAGTCGTGGACCCTTTGTCAGGAGGCCCTGAGTCTCTGGACATGGATGGAACAGCAAGACATATCCCTGATGGTTCAACACCTGGCAAGTTCCCTGAACGCAAAGGCGGACAAACTCAGCCGTCTCTGCCCAGCAGATCACGAATGGCTTCTCCATCCGGAGGTGGCACATGGTCTCTTTCAGCTGTGGGGAGAGCCTTGCTTAGATCTGTTCGCCTCCGCAGAGAATGTGCAATGTCAGCAATTTAGCGCGTTGGAGTTTCCTAGGCTGCTCTCGCTTGGAGACTCTTCATTTCTAGTGGAGCTCAGACATCCTATACGCCTTTCCATCCATATCACCCCTTCCCAGAGTGCTCACGAAGAACAGGAGCGACCAGCCCCAAGTCATTCTTGTGGCTCTGAACTGGCCACGGAGAGTCTGGTATCCCGAGCTTCTCCAATTGAGCATCGATACTCCAATCAGACTGCCCCTTCGGGAGGATCTTTTGTCGCTGCAGCAGGGGAGGGTCCTCCGCCCAAACCGGTCAACTCTAAGCCTTCTTGCGTGACTATTGAGCAGTGGCAGTTGCTAGCATTCAACCTAACTCCCCAAGTCTGTAATATTATTCTTACAGTCAGGCGTCTCTCTCCCTAAACCGTGTACGTCTGCTGGTGGCACAAATTTGTTAAATATTATGCAGAAAGATCTATTGATCCTCTTTCTGCTTCCCTCTTTCAGATCTTACTTTTTATTTTGACCATTGCCCAGCAGGGTTCTTCTCCTGGTACTCTCAAAGAGTGTCTTTCGGCCCGGTCTGCTCTTTTGAGGCTTCCAGACCAACCCTCTTTATTTAAATCCCCGATTGTAAGGAGATTTCTTAAGGGGCTTGTACATATGTTCCCTCCTGCCCCTTTCATCATGCCTCTGAGACCTTAATTTGGTTCTCATCTTCCTCATGTGTGCTCAGTTTGAACCTTTGCACAACTTTCCCCTCCGGCTGCCTACCATCAAACAGCCTTTTTTTGCGGCAATCACATCTGCCAGGAAGGGGTGAGTGAATTGCAGGATGTCATGCAAGCCTCCTTACCTGACCATCTTCCCAGATAAGTTGGTGCTTCGCACTAGGGCCTCTTTCTAACCGAAAGTCGGGACACTATTCCATGTCGGGCAATCTGTCAACCTGCCCACTTTCTACACTCCTCTGCATCCCTCCAAAGAAGAGGAGCAACTCCACCGTTTAGATCCAAAAAGAATGAGAGTTCCGGGTTGATAACCATCTCTTCGTGGGGTATGTGGGAGCGAAGAAGGGTTGTGTGGTGCAGAAAAATGATCGCTCAATGGATCGCCCTTTGCATCAAAATCTGCTATTTTCTGGCAAAAAAGCAGCCTCTTGAAGGCTTAAGGGCTCATTCTACCAGAGCAAAGACTGCTACCACGGCGTTGCAACGTGGAGTCCCAGTCCTTGACATTTGTCAGGCAGCAACGTGGGCATCCCTGCACAGGTTTATCAAGCATTACTTCCTGGACAGTCAAGTCTGCAGGGATGGCCTTATTGGCTGCTCTGTCCTGCTGGATGACTTAGTCTAAACTTGTCTGCAGTCTCTCCTCCGGGGATGGTATTGCTTGGGTATCTTTTCAAAGGTAAGAAATCTGCTACTAGATGTCTCTATCAGATGGACAAGTTACTTACCTTCAGTAACGCCTTATCTGGTAGAGACGTAATCTAGCTGCAGATTCCTTACCGACCCACCCATCTGCCCCGCACTGCGAACAGGTTCTTCGGGTCAAGGCTGTTCCTTTTCAGGGCCCTAGTTGTTAAAAAACACACCACTACCAGTGCACTTCATGGCTTTGTGTTGGAAAGTCGTAAAAAGTAACTGACGTCAGAGTGCCGAGGTGGCGCCTGTATAGGTGACCTGGACATCACAATGGCAGAGACGACGCTGACGACGTCACGTGGAACCGACCAACGCCACCTACCGGCGCACAAGGGTATTGCTCGAATCTTCCTGATCCAGTCTGACGCCTGGGAAATTCAGAGGTAAGGAATCTGCGGCTAGATTGTGTCTACCAGATAAGGCATTGCCGAAGTTAAGTAACTTGTCCATTAATGTGCTGCTTGTAACGATAATGGGAAGCAAGGTTAAGTGGGGAAAAAAGCTCCTGTGTCTACTCACTGTGTTAAGGGTCCCTAACCATCCATATACCTACTGCAGTCCGCTTCTACCCAGCTTTTGGTACAAGTGAAGGGCTGAGGGGGAGGCTTTTATCACCCATGGCCGGCTCAGCTGCGATTGATATGCGGCAGTAATTGAATTCACGTACAGAGAGTGCGGGAAGACTTAGTAGAGCACGTGTGGCTGAGATCCACAAAGGAGCAGCTGGCGTTGCGAGGATTGCACACGTGCAGCTGAGATCACTCGGTGGCCGCATCAGCACCCATTGAAGTTTCGCTGAGGGCCCAGGAACTCTGGGAAATGAATTTCTCGGGTCACCGTGTTATTGAGTGTTCTAAATGCACACGTATGGAAATCAAATATTTGAATTAAGCAAAATGCCTGATGGTGTTGCGATTGTGACCCTACACCTTATTAATGCACATTTAATAGTCCCCAAAAAAGATAAACATAGAAGAAATACTATAATTTTGTGATTTGTGACATCAGAAAATGGAAAAGTGGGGGTATTCCTGTGGGTTGCATATTAAAAACCTTTTAAAAAAGAAACCAAAAGAAAATAGTAGTGCCCCTACAATGATTGTGGTGCTGTCATCTACGTTGTGATGAGCTGGACCACAGGGTTGTCCACCAATGATGGTGATATGTGCTCAGTACGTTGGTGATTGGGGCCAATTCTATAAATGTTTTATATATAGCCTATAAATAAAACTGGTTCAGTAGAAATAGGGTTATAACCAAATTTTAACTATTATACACCCTTTTCTTAGGGGAACTTGAAGTGAGACTTGTAGAATGTCATCAGATGTAATGATGTTCATAAGGGGGGCACACACCGATTTTGATGCTAATGAATGGAATGTTAGTTCCCCAATTATCGGAGGCTTAGTTGGTTCCATGGAATGTCATTGTTCCGGCTGCCGTTATTGATCTTGAGTTGATAAACCCATCTCTGTTCTTTTTCCAAGAGCTTTACATTACCTCCCATTTGCCGAGTGAGTTTATCAATCATGACCACCATATGTCTTTTTCGCTGTGATTGTTTTCCAGGTAATGTGTGGGAAGTTTTGTAGATGCCCTTTTACACCGTATCGTGCTCCTGTGCTCACTTATCCTGATTTTAATTCTTCTAGTTGTCATACTGATATACCGGAGGTCGCACTGACATACAGTTGTGTATACAGCATTACTGCTGTTGCAGTTAGGTATGTTATATGGGTCATAGGACCATCTAGTCCCAATTGCTATTTACATAGTCTATTTTAATCTTTTCCCATCCACCCTGCTAATAAAGGGATAACTTGGGAGTGGATGAGAAATTGTTAACTGTAGCTCCCCCGACTATTCATATACAAAGAGCTACCTGGAATACGGTCGCACCCACCCTGACCTTTAGGAGTCGGGGTGAACCCGATGATGAAGCATTCCACTACTGGAGTGCGTGAGGGTTGTAAATAAAAATGATTTTTTTTTCTTTTTTCCTCACTTTTCATTGAAGTGGCGTATAGTCGTGAGACACTGTCCACCATATCTTTTTCTCATTTGTCCGAGGGATACTCTGTTTTGACGTATATTACCCCAGGAATACGAATCCCCCATACCCTCTGTTACACATAAAGGTCTCCTGACCCTTCTGGTGAACAGATTCAAAGAGTTCATGCTACAGATATTCTGCGCTTTTTGGGCACCCACGCTAACCACTGCAACTGCGGGGATAAACCCTGTCGGGTCATGGTGTACCAGGGCGGTCATTATAGGGGATATCCTGTTTGCTATTACCTTGACAAGGATCTCTTAACCACATTCAACATGGATAACGGCCTGTATGATTTAAGCTTGTATGGATCCTGACGGGCCTTTGTGAGGAGTATAGTTATGGCTTCTTTCATACTTGCTGACAACATACCATGAGTTACTGCCTCCATATAAACTTTCATTAGCTTTGGCCCTAACAAAAAGGTTTACACACTGTAAAATTGAGTGGCATTGCCATCGCTTCCCAGTGTCTTATTAGTTTCCAACCTTCGTACGACCAGTCTAGTCTGATTTCCTCCACCTCACGTGATGCGTTCAAGTCATCCACCTGTTGTTCATTCAGTCTTGTTAATCTTGATGCCCATATATACACGACCATTCGGCCGGGAGGACTTGAGAGCCCTTGATAGTATTGTGAGACAACCTCATTTATTTGATCTTGTCAATACGGTGTGGCCTAGAGTGGACCGCACTACTGCTATAGGTACTGTTTCCTCCTCATCTCGCATTAGCCAGGCCAAAAGCTGACTAGGTTTATCCCCTTTCTCATGCTTTTTTATCAGATAATCCCTATAGTCTAATGAAGCGAGTCAGGCTTCTGCCTCGTTGTGATCTTGCATTATATTTCTAAGTTCTTCAGGTTGCAGTTTCCCAAGTGCTATTCTGATCTACTCTTTCCTGAGTTTCTCTGCCAAGTTCAAAACTTCACCTTTCAGAGTTTGCCTAACCCCATGGCTAATAGCAATACACACCCTCCTTAGTACACTTCAGATGGATCCCACTCATTCAGAAGTCTCCAAGAGAACCCTCATTATCGTCAAAATATTCTGTTATATGCGAGCATACAGTTTCTGTATAAGCTCAGTCCAGTAATGCTGAAACCTGTATCCTGCACATGGGTCTTCTAGTCCTATAGTGCCCCTAATCTAAATGTCACGCGAGTATCTCATGATCAGAAATTGTGGTTGCAAGATATTCACGATGGAATACTTTAGCCTGCATGTGTATTGAGTGCAACATAAGATCAATTCTGGAGTACAGATAATGTACTTGTAAGTTGGGAGAATATCCCCTATGAACACAGAGAACTGTGCCAAGTGTCCATCAAGTGCCAAGATTGCATCCCCCCTTGCAGCGCAGTGGAAGTTGAATAGTGGGTGTTCCTGGTAAAGGCGGGTAGGAGCTATCCATGTCACTATATAGAACACTATTAAAATCCCCACATCAGATTGCGGGTTGGTCTGCCCGCAGATGCGTATGCTTATGTAACGTTTCTATAAAATCCCATTGTCTTTTGGTATGAGCATAGACATTAGCTATTTTAAGCTCCCTACCATCTTGTATTCCATCTAGTATTGCACATCTACCATCTGTGTCTGTCTTCTTTTTGTACCGTAGATGTGGTACCAGGCGTCACCTATAAAAGTACCCCCTTTGCATTTGAGGAGTACAAAGTGTAGTGTAGTTGACGTTCCACTTCTTGTCCCCCCTCTATTTCTTCCGATTGTGTTTCCTGCAGATAGGCAATTTCTGTTAGAGACTTCTAACTGCAGATTCCTCACCTTCGAATGTTCTCCAGGTATTAGACTGGATCCAGAAAATTCAAAGCAGTATCCATGCACGCTGGCAGGTGGCGTTGGTGGTTCTCGTTAATGTCCCTCTAGGCCGGCATTGACTCGCACTGGCACAAATAGGTGACACCTTTGCTCGCTGACATCAGTTCTTTTCTTTCCATGTGTATTCAGAGCTGCTCCTGGTCTCCTAGAGACTGCTTTTCTCCAAGTCAGAATACTTTCCAGCGTGCAAGGGACGTTTCCCCTAACAGATTGACAGGGTTTAAGCCTTGTTGGAAATGTCATTGACAGATGTCGGTCACTGATCTGCCTGTGTTGCCTGGGGTCATCCCTTGACTCTGCGGCATACAGCGGCTGCTCTTAGATGCACCCAAAAGCCATCCCGGAGTGTGAGCCAAAGTTGTTCATTGCCAGACAATGAAGGCTCCACGTTGGTCGAAGTCATGGGGGAGATCCTGGTCATGCATTCAAAGCTGTTACCACAACAATTTGTTGAGGTCCAAGTCTTCGAGTAAATGTAAAAAGAAGTCTTCCAAGCAGGCTTCATTCCAAATCCCTTAAGAGGATGCGTGGCAGTCATCGCGCCTCCAAGCCCCACTCCTGAAGTCACGTACTGCATAGCCTAGTTTTGATCACACTCCGCGCCACCCTGTTTTTCCCTAGCCAGGGCGACTCCTGCAGCTTAAGGAGTATCAGCAGTCTATTATGTGCTTATTTGCGCAACAGACTCCCTCTGGCGTGCCTTTGGGCCTCAAAGATCTGAGATGGCTCCTTCTGGATTTCCATCCGCAGGACCTTCATTCTGTTCCATTTGAGCCTTCTGGATTTGGACCTGCTTCAGTACCAGACCTCTTACTAGGGTAACAATCCACGCCAGAGCATGATACGCAGACTCCAATGCCGACTTCAAATGAAAGACAACAATGACAATTCCATAGTGCTGTCCAACCCTATGACCGCGCCGTGTCGACCTCAACTGAGGCCACGTTCCACTCCACTTATTACTCCCAATGCGGGCACTCTAATTGACACTAATACTGTCCCTCTGCCCCATTTGCAGGACCAGTTTATCCACAATACCTTTGCGAATGATTCTGATAAAGCTCTCTCTAATACCAGTGATGAATTTTCCCAGCCATACCAGTTTGACAACTAGTATGATGCCAGTTGCATGGACACTGTTGCGTTCTCTCCCCAAAGCCTCGCTACTGTGGAGAGTACATCATTTGCTATGCTGACACAGAGGGCTGCTGAGGTCCTTGACCTCTAGCTTCCATGTAAGGAGATTAAGGTGAATGTTAACCAAAGTCCTTCAATAAGGACAGACCTTTTCAGAGGCTCTACTTCTGTTAAATGAGGCCCTTACTGATGCCCTTTTACGAATCTGGGCTAAGGCCTGCACTGGGTCCCTGGTCAAGCACCAGATTGGCCATTGCCACCGTCCTGCACTGGGGAACCAGATTTTCTTAGCATCCCACCCCTGAGTCTGAAGGTGCAGTCCTTGACCAGTAAAGTATACCCAAATGTATTCCCCAACACTCCCCCAACACAAATGCAAAATGTACTGACACGTTTGGCAAACACGTCTTCATCCTCCAGTCTCGCCTTGCATTTGGTGAATGCTACCTGCTTTCCAATCCGCTACACCCATGCCCTTTGGAACTCAGTGGCTCAAATCCTGCAAATTCTTCCTGAAGAGACTTGTGCTATCCTTTCCCAGGTCAAGCAAGATGACGTGGTGAAGCTAAACCGACGATTTGTTGTGGGCTTGATATGACAGATGCGTTGGAAAGAGCAATTAGCACTATTGTGGCTCTGATAGAAATGCTTGGATGTGGACCACTAGTTTTTCGGAGACGTGTAGTCCAGTTTGATGGACATGCCATTTGATATTTATTGTCTTTTAAGGAACAAGGCAGTTTCAGCCCTTGAGATCCTCAAGGACGGCAGGTCCATGGCATGCTTTTTCGGCACTTTCTAGCGCTCCACACCAGCCCTCACAGTTTGGCCCCTCCATGATTTCTGTAGTTTTTTTCAGCATCATCAGCTACCACTGGCTCAGTAACCTCCTCGGCCGTTTCGTGCCTGTGGTCATGGTTCACACAGACCACTGGACATCAGGGACAGCGTGCAGTTCAGTCTACCTCCCCTACAGCTGCGGCAGCCCCTAAATCGCTTTAGCATGTTCTCA
The DNA here is from genome assembly GCA_963921515.1 of Calotriton arnoldi. Lineage (NCBI taxonomy): Eukaryota > Metazoa > Chordata > Amphibia > Caudata > Salamandridae > Calotriton > Calotriton arnoldi. The sequence continues at coordinate 615,145 of CAWUFW010003600.1, forward strand.
GCGACACATGGCCAGTCTGTTGGGAGCAGGATCTGGCATTTCCTGCCAAGGTGGCAGACCATCACCTTGGGCAAATGGGTGTTGCAGATCGTCCAGCGGCGTTATGCACTACTATTGTTGGAAACCCCTGAGCCCTTACCACCATCTCCAGAATAGCTGACAGAGGACCATCTGTCCCTTTACGCCAATTAGTACAGTCTGTTTTGGCCAAAGGATCCATAAAGAGGTTCTGTGCTAGAAGCTGGCCATGATTGCTATACCAGCTACTGTCTGAGAACAGAGTCCTCCTCCCAGTTTTCGGTCTTTGCCCTCTCAACATCTTCCATTGGAAAGGCAAATTAAAGATGCTCATCGAAGCCCATGTGATGGACCTGCAGGACGCTTATTTTCTAATACCCATCCTGCAGACTCACCGGCGCACTCTTTGGTTCGCAGTGGGGCGGGGACATTTTCAGTTTGCTGTGCTCCCATTTGGTAGCACCAGTGCCTCTCCGGTGTTCAGGAAAGTGGTGGCGGTGGTTGCAGCACATCTTCGGAGGTCAGAGGTTCCTGTCTTCCCCTATTTTTCGATGACTGGCTACTAAAAGCAGCCTCGCCCCATTGGTAGTTGTCCGCCACCTTTAGAATAAGAGCGAACATCTTGACATTGTTGGGGGTTCACTGTAAACATGCAGAAGTCACACCTTACTCCTGCACTGGACACAGTGCAGTTTCGCACCTATCCCACAGAGTGGAGAGACCAGGACATTCGGGCTATGACCCTGATGTTTCAGCAACTGTCCTGCAGCTGAGTGAAGATGACTGAGGCTGCTGGGGCTGAAGTCCTCCTGCATCCTGCTGGTCAAGTAGATGGCGTATGTGGGCTCTGCAATGGGATCTGAAGTCCTAGTGGGCATAGCATCAGGGGGATCCCTCCAATCTGGTCCAGATTTCAGAGGAGACAAACTTATCTGCAGTGGTGGATGCCGGACCACGAATGGGTCAGGCCCTCTCCCTACTCTACCTTGAGCTGACAGTGGTGACCGATGCATCGTTTGTGGGTTGGGGCAGCCATCTGGGAGGGGGGGGGAGATCAGAGGCCTCCGGTCTCCCATGGAGGACCGGGTCCACATCAACCTGTTGGAGATGTGAGTCTTCAGCTTGGTGTTTAAAGACTTCTACCTTCCATCAGAGGGACTCTGGGTCAGGTGTTCACGGACAACACCACTGCCATGTGGCACTACAACAATCAGGGCTTAGGTGGGATTGGGACCCTGTGCTAAGAGGCTTTACGCATCTGGTCGTGGCTAAAACGGCAGGGAATGTTTCTGGTGATGCAGCACCTGGCGGGATCTTTGAACACCAGGGTGGACGAACTCGGTCGTCAACGCCTTGTGGATCACGAATGGCGGCTACAACCGGAGGTCTCATAAGGTTTCTTCTGCAAATAGGGTGAACCTTGGTTCAATCTGTTTGCTAACGCAGAAAACATTTACTGTCCTCACTACTGCCCTTTGGAGCTTCCAGGGCGACTCCTGCTTGGAGACTCATTCCGCTTAGAGTGGACTCTGGAATCGTGCATGCCTTTTCACCAATACATCTCTGCCCTGAGTTCTCAAGAAGACAGCTGCAACTGGGCTCAAATCATCCAGGTGGCTCTGGACTGGACAAAGAGAGTATGGTATCCTGAACTCCAGGGCAAGAGCTTCTGTCCTCCAATCAGGCTGCCCCTTGGGGACGATCTTCTATCGCGGCAGCAGGGTAAGTTTCTGCATCCGAACCTGTGCTCCCTCCACTTCCATGCTTGGAGATTGAACATCAGCTGTAGAGCTCTTTTGAACTTCCTGCTAAAGTAGTGAATGATATTCTGGCAACCACCAGTTGTAATTAATTTTTTGATAGGGTTACAACCTTTGTTTCCTCCTACTTTTATCATGTGCCAGTGAAACTTGAATTTAGTCTTGACTTTTCTTATGTGTTCTCCATTTGAGCCTTAGGATAGCAGTCCTCTGCGGTTGCTTGCCTTCAACAGTTTTGCTGGCAGCTGTAACAACGGCACAGAGGGTGAGCTTCAGGCCCTCTCTGTTGATCCACCATACACCACTTTCTACCAAGACAAACTTATTCTTGGGACTTGTGCATCCTTTATGCCAAAACTGCTGTTCCCTTTTCACATCAGGCAAAACATCCTCCCAATGTTCTTTGCTCCACCCGTTTAAGAACGAGAAGAGGATACTTTGGCTGGATCCAAAAAATGGCTCTCAGCTTCTACATTGATCGTACAAGAAAACACCATGTGGATATCTTTATTGTGTTAACTGGAGCGAAGAAAGTCAAAGGAGTACAGGAGAGGACCATCTCTTGCTGGATTGTACTCTGCATTAAGATCTGATACGCATTGGCTAAGAAGCAGCCTCCGTGAGGCTTGTAGGCTCACTACACCAGAGCCAAGGCTGCTACCAGTGCATTGGCACGTGGAGTGCCTCTCCTCGACATTCCATGTGGCTACATGGGACTCAGTCCAGAGGTTCATGAAGCGCTACTGTCTGGTGTAGCCTGGTCTTTCGAGAGGAGCAATTTACCTGCTCACTCTGCAGGACATTTTGGTTTGAGTCAGTTCACAGACTGCCTTTTTGGGAAATATTGATTTTGTATCTATGGAATCTGCATTTAGAGCTCTGTCAGAAGAGCAAGTTACTAACCTTCAGTAACACCTTTTCTGGTAGAGTCTATCTAACCACAGAATCCTCACCGACCCTCCCATCCTCCCCGTTCTGCGAGATTGACTTTTTTTTTTTAATCTAAAAAGATACTAGTTTAGGATCTACACACCGGTCACAACCAATCTGATTTTCGCTCCTCATCCTGTACACGGAAGAGTCAAGAAAGCACTTGTCATTGCTTATGGATGATGCATATATAAGCCTGCACACGTCCCTTCGGCGCAGAGCATCATAGGCGCAAAGCCATCGGCAAGCAGGGGTACTGTTTTGAATTTTACTGATCCATTATCATGCCTGGGGAATATTCTAGGATGAGGAATCTGTGATTAGTCTCTACCACAAAAGGTGTTACCAAAGGTAAGTAACTTGTTCATCGGTGCCCGGTCTCTGAAAATAACTTTGCATCACATAGTTGAATCCACCGTAACCCGTATGTTCCAGGAAATTAACCTGTATTGGCTACCAGAACTCGTTCCTGCCACTGGCATTGCCCGGGGAGATGTAGGGCAGTGAACTTCCACTACCGATTGCTCTCAATGTCTTCTCCTATGTCCTGCCTGTGCATTCTAAATGGAAACACCTTGTCTGCAAAATGTCTTGTCCGATGCAAAGACACACCTATTGTCCCATACGCACCCATTCTAAACCATAAGGAGCATACAAAACAACGGTTTCAACAAGGTTGGGAACTAACGTTGTCCATTCAAGATATCCATTCATTTTTAAGTCTGTCGGCAGGCACTTTTGTTCTCCAGAATGCGTTAGGCTGGGGCTCATTTGGTACCAGCTTGCTCCTGCTGACCCACAATCGGTCAGTGAGTTAAACATTGTACTGTATCATGTTCCCCGGGACCCACACCTATTCAAAACTACACTTCCCCCTGCACTCTGTAGGATATACACCCAAACAACCACTGCCTGAAGCAGGTCTGGTCCACCAGCCTCCCATGTTCTTGGCGGTCTGAGTTCATTCTCTCATCTCCCTCACTCTACCAGGTCTCCTTTCATCCTCCCCGTTAAAACAGACCGTTCACTATCATACAACAGATAAGCGTGGGAAGCACTTAATAGCACAAATAATTAGTATACCATATTTTATGTTCATACATTTTATGAAATCATTATTATTAAACCCATTCCGCCAGACCGAAGACTTCTGCCATTGCATTGGCATTCAAAGTGTCTGTCCTTGATTGGGCGTCTGTTCATCCATTCATCAACACACTACTGCCTTGACAGCCAAGCCGACGTGAAGGTCTTTACTCCCATTCAGTCCTTCAGGACTTTTTCGGTCTAAGTCCACTCTTTAGGCACTCCACTTTGAGGTAGAGCTTTGGTGTCTATTATAAGGTGAGGAACCGGCTGTTAGAGATATTCTTCAGAAAAACATGTTATTTACTTTCAGTAAAACTCTTTGGTGGATACCTTATCGAACAGCAGATTCCTCACTGACCCCCCCACCTCATGATTCTCTGGAGTGGCCTCTTTTTACCATCTAAGAGGTCTGAATTTAGGATCACTCTCCTACCAACAATAGTGTAACGCTCCACGTCTGAGGGCGCAGAAAGAGTCTTGAAAGAAATTGTCAGCGTGCAGTGGTGGTGCTTATGTACGGCTCCACTCTATCAATTCTGTGGTAGTACAGAGCCAGCTAGTGGCATATTGGTGACAAATTTTCCGTATCCAGTCTTCCGCCTGGGGATTATTCTAAGGGGAGGAATCTGTGGTTGAATAGAGTATACACCTGAAAGAGTGTTACCGAAGGTAAGTAACGTATTCTTTGGACTTGGGTAAACTTGATCCGGATTTCTGATTTTGAGGAATTAGAGTATATGGAGATGGGTGCTGTGTTTCTGGTGCCCGTTTTCACCCATGCTAGTAGAGCACAATAGTGGAAGATTGTTATTGGCATGCGGTACAACCAGTCTTTGAATGTAATCCACTCCCATATTCGAGCAGTTGTCAGACCTCGTCCTTGAGGGAAATTTACTGCTTTTGTTGATCTTGCAGAAAGGGTCTGCACCAAGGCTGTGTCCTGGCAGCTAACCTTTTCAAGTTTTATATATTAATAGGTTGGAGTTAAAATTGATGAGTGGACTCCAGCATTCACCTAAATTAGGAAATGGGCAATTCAATTAATATGTTATGCATACAAACACTGTATTAACATTTGTATCTATGTAAATGATATTTCTGATGGATGCATCTGCCTGTGAATGCCTCACCTTTTGAATTGCCCCAGTGCTAGCATTCCACAGAAACCTTTCTCCTCGGCTCTCCCACGTCAACGAGGACATCACAATGGAACAGCTCCACACGCGACTCCGCGTGACGTCATCGGAGCCATAAGAAGACCTCGTCGGCGTGCTGACGTCCGTTTTCATTTTTCCGCGCCATCGACGTTTAACGTTTTTTTCCCAGGCTGTCCATTTCTGGAAGTTTTGGTTGGTGTTGTCGCGACTTTGTAGCCATCGAAGATCCTACTCCGAGGAAGTTGGGTTTCAAGCCATGCAGAGAATTTCGAGGTCTTCTAAGAAACACAAGAAGAAGTGGTACCATGGTTCTCGGCGTTGCTCTTCAAAGGAAGTCGTTGTCCCAGATCCCAGATGTCATCGCAGGGATGTGATCTCTCCGACTCCGTCACTGGGGGTGACTCCGGCTCCTAGGGCAGTGACTCCACTGGCTCCGAGAGATGCAACGCCTCCACCGTTGCCTAAGTCAACCACTCCAACTCTGGCTCTGGGGTCTCCAGTGTCGCAACCGGAGCCGAATTTGGTGCCTCCTCGAACGGCTCTAGAGCCTGTGGTACCGGATTCGAAATATCCCGCTTTCCCTGCTGCTGGACCGGATCCGTTGCATTTTTTAAATGTGTTGTTCGGCTTGTTCACCAGAACTGCAAAACCTACTGGTGCGCCTGTTGGCCCCATGGGGCCTTTGGCACATTCCCTGGAAGGTTTGCCACCTCACTTTCCCCAAGCACCGTTCATGCCTTTCATGCCGATGGCTCCAAGGAGTTGCCCTCTTCAGACGCCTAGATTTTCGACATCGTTGCAGTCTTTGGAGGGGCGAGCTCCTCTAGATGGTTCATCCCCGTTGCCGTCTGGTTCCGAACCGACGCCGACTCGACCGGCTTAGACTCCTGTTCCTGTAGATCTCCCTTAGATGCCGATCCCGAAGTCACCTGCACCGCGTCTGGCACCACCGATGCTGGTTCAGAGGATGAGATCTTGGAGAGAGGCTCATAGGCTGTTGGAGGAAGAAGAGTACCAGGAGGAACATGGAGGGGAAGAGGAAGGAGAGATTGTAGATCCTGACCTGGATTTTGAGGGTTTACAGGCGGCTAGTGGCCTGGACACCTCTCCCGAGTGGGAGCTTTCATCACCAAAGGGCCTGCCGATGCAGGAGGTGGCCTCATATCACGCTGTGATCAGAAAGGCTGCAGACCTCTGGGAGTTGCCTCTTCCTACAGCGCAGTTAAGATCTAATATTCTTACGGAGGTGCTCCATTCCCGTTCCTCTATTTCAGAACCATTGCTTCCCTTCAATGAGGCGTTGACAGAGCCCATTCTGGAATGCCTGGCAGAAACCAATGTCCACTCCAGCGGTTTCCAGGACCGTGGCAAGGAGGTACAAGGTGGCTCCAGGGGATCCTGCATTTCTGTCCAACCATCCTTCACCGGAAAGCTTTGCGGTTTAGACTTCGTGCTCATCAAGGCTGTATGTAGGTTTCCTTCCCATCTACGCCTGTGAATAGGAAGTCAAAGCGCATGGAGTAGTCAGCAAAGAAGGTGTTCTCGTCGGGGAGTATGGCCCTTAAGTCCACAAATGCCACGTCTTTTGGGTCGCTACATCTATGACTCAGCCAGGGAGGTTGTCCCAAAGTTGCCTGAGGAGGTACAAGGGCATTTCTCCGAGGTGTTGTCAGATGCCCAAGCTGCTGCTTACCAAGTGATCCAATCTGGTCTGGACACTTCTGATTTGGTAGCCAGGGCAATGGAATAGTTTGTGGCAACAAGGAGGCACGCATAGTTGCGTGGTTCTGGATTCCCGCATGATGTCCAGGCTACATTGCTGGATTTGCCCTTCGTCGGGTCTCGCCTATTCGGGGTTAAAGTGGATTCGGTGCTGCCGCGCTTTAAGGACAGCAAAGCCACAGCAAGGTCTTTGGGGCTTCAATCTCAACCCAGGAGCTTTAGGCAGTTCCGCAAGTATCGTGGCTTTGGAACAAACTTGTCCTTTCGTGCCTGGCAACAACCACCACCACAGCAGCAGCAGGCAAATCCCTTGTATAGGTCCTACAGGGGAAAGGGCAGACGTCGTATGCGGGGTGCCGCACGACAACTTCTCCTCCTCCTCCTTCTGCCTCTCCAGCTGTTGTGGCAGGGAAGCAGCTCTAGCTCCACCATCCTAGAGCATGCTTGTCCCACAGGAGGATGGTTGTCCCATTTTCTACGGCATTGGAGGTCTGTTACTACAGATCTCTTGGTTTTGAACATCATAGAGAATGGGTATGCCCTACCCTTTCGGTAGTTCCACTCTCCTTTCCCTCCCCGTCAGGGCTTTTGCTCGGAGCAGCATCTTTTGCTTCTCCAACAGGAGGTTCTGTCAATGCTGCAAAAGGATGCAATCTAGGTGGTTCCGGAGCAGGAAAGGGGTCATGGGTGCTACTCTCATTACTTCCTGATACCCCAAAAGGATGGTCGTTTACAGCCGATCCTCGACCTCAGGGTTTTGAGTTTTTACCTCCGACAGAAGAAATTCAAAATGTTGAGCCTGACGCAGGTTCTTCTTGCGCTGGAGAAGGAAGACTGGATGGTGTCGATCAATTTACAGGAAGCGTATTTTCACATTCCCATCCTGAAGTCGCATCGTAAGTATCGCCGTATCTGATAGAGACATCTAGCCGCAGATTCCTTAACTTAGAATATCCCCAGGCGTCAGACTGGATCCGGAAAAGTTTTGCGTAGCAGTACCTCTGCGCGCCGGGGGCGGCGCCGCCTAGCTCCGCCCTGACGTTGTCCCCGGACATGACGTCAGTGGAGCTATATAGGACCCCCCCCTGGCGCGCTGACGTCAGTTTCCTTCTTTTCCGCGTTCCAACGCGGATCCGGGATTCAGCTGTTCCTCTGGACTGTTTTTCTTCAGGCCCTTTTTTGACGTCCTTTGGCGTCGGGGAACAGTGTGCGATGCCTTCGGGCTTTAAATTGTACGAAACTTGTTTGCGTCAGATGTTGGCGACAGACCCGCACGCCATTTGTATGTGGTGTCTTGGGTCGCACCATGACTCCGTGGAGTGTGACGCCTGCCGGCAGATGCGCCCAAAGTCCCTACGGGAGCGTCGGATGAAGCTCTTAGCCGCCCGGATTACCCGCACGGCGTCTCCCCGACGTTCTCCGGTTGGGTCTTCTCTCCGCCTCCGCTCCCGGAGTCGATCCCGCAAACGTCGCTCTACAGGTAAGTTGAAGAAAAAGTCACGGAAGTCGAGGTCCTCGCCTCCATGTGACGATGGGGGCCATGGTTCCCGTTCCCACACGGAGCTGTGCGCCCCGGAGTCAGCCTCCCTTTACCTGCCCTTTCCGGGTACTGGCGCGACTCAGCCCCAGATGGAAGCCTACTACAAGGCTCTGCACTCCATCTTGGGTCACCTCCTCTCCCTGGCGCGCCTTCGGGTCCCACAGTGGAGGTAGGCATTCAGGTCGGATATCCGCCGGCGGGTTCGCCCTCGGCGCCGACCGAGTGCCTCGGCTCCGCAGCCGTGCCGGCGTCGGGTGCCAACGCCGATGGGCGTTTTAGTCCCGCGTCGTGCCATTCTGCCTTGTCTCCGCATAGCCCCTGGCGGCTCCCTGCGTCGACATCGGCGCCGGCGGTCAAGTGCCTCGACTCCGGCTCCGGAGTCGTGCCGGCTTCAGACAGCCCCCCGCCGGGCCATTCTGCCCTGTCTCCGCCTAGCCCCTGGCGGCTCCCTGCGTCGACCTTGGCATTAGCGGCGGCGCCGGCGCCGTGCCTGTCGCCACCTGGTCCTCAGGCTCTGTCTCCGCGCCTCTCCATGGTGGGTTCGATGCCTTTACGGCGTCGGAGCGGCGTCGTTCGACGCCGGAGCGGTCGCCAGCACCGGTCGGTTCTCCGCTTCCGGAGGACACAGGCTGGGTAGGCCCGGACTTGTCTCCTCGCCAGTTGCCTCCAATGCCATGGGGGCAGTGGGCCCTTGTTCCTCCTCCTGTGGGACGTGTCAGCTTGCAGCCGTCCCCTACAGATGGGCTATTGTCACCCCCCCACCACGCCTACTGAAGCTGGTGCTTTATATTTGAGGGGTGTTCGTCGGGCTGCAGCTGTTTTACATTTGCACCCTTCTTCTATGCCCTTGTCTTCCGACCCTTTATTGGATCCACTCCACCAGGGTGCGGTAGATATTGAGCCCTTGCTACCTTTTAGCAGCCTATTGTTCAATGCCCTTCTCGGGACATGGGCACGGCCCTCTTCCGGGGATGCTGTCGACAGTGCTGTAGCACACCGGCACCGTCCGGCTCCTGGGAGCCCACCCTGTTTGTCCCTTCAGCCTGGGGCTTATGGCCTTGTAGTGCAGGTGTCCTTGGCCACGCAACCTTCCTCTCCACCTCTTCTGCAGCCTCCTACTGGGGAGTCTCGTTGGTTGGAAGCGTGTGGACGCGGCATTTTTGCCTCCTCTAGTTCAGCCTTACGTGCTCTGAACACAGCTTGCGTCTTTGCCCGGGCTTCTTCTGCCCTATGGGACTCGGTGGAGTGTCTTTTGCCTGCCCTCCCTTAGTGTCCTCGCGCTGACGTAGCTCGTCTTCTTCACGAAGGCCGAGAAATGGCGCGGTTTACCGTTCGGTCCGCCGTTGACGCTACCGATTCGGTGAGTCGGGCGATGGCGAGGTCCGTTGCTTTGCGCCGCCATGCTTGGCTACGCGATGGGCGTTTCCCCGACAATGTCCGTGACAGTCTCCGGGACTTACCATTTGATGGTGTGTCCCTGTTTGACGCACATGCGGACTCTGCGGTTCACCGCCTTCTGTCTACCCTTCCGTAGTGTGTCTTGCTTCAGGTTGGCCCTGGGTTCCTGGTAATACCTCAGCGGCCTAAGCGGCTTCTCGCCGTATTTGCTTTCTTTCATGCAGCAGGTCAGCTGCTTATTTTTTCTGCCTTGCACGCCCCTACTACAAGGGTTATATGTTCGGAACCTGTGGTTTCTGTGTTCCCACTTTACGTCCTCTGTCTATGGGCTCACGCTCAAGAGGTGCCCGTTCTGCGGGTTGATGCTTACCCTATGTGGGGTATTTGTTAGCTATTGTATAGCTGCCTTCTTTCCGCGGCAGTCTTTCTACGCTTCTGTGGGGCCCTTTTTACTACGTTGTTCGGCAGCTGTGCCTGTGCGCTTTACTGCTGCTGCATACCCTCCCGGGGCCTTCTTGCGGTCCATTTGTTGGGCTCTCTCATAGTTGCTGCTGCTGGTCTGCGGCACTCCCCTGCATCTCACTACTCCATTTCTTGAGGCCGGAAGGGCTTTCAGGTCCCTCCCGTCTCATCCTGGTTCTTTCGCTGCGGCCGTTCCATCTCTGGACTGCCTATCACAGGACCCTGTCGCTGTGTTCTATTACGTACAGCGACTGCTCCCTAGTGTGCTCGCTCTCACAGGCTGGTGCGTTTTCCGGCACCTTTCCGTTGTACGGTTCTACTCTCCTATGCCCGTGCTGCGTAGTCCTCTCATGTTTGGACTTCGCTCTCCGTGGCGGCATTTTGGCCCCAGACCTTGCTGCTGTCTTTGTCTTGCGCCTTGCTTTTTTGGCCACTTCCCTACCAGGCCTTTCTATTTCCTGCTGCATTCCGCGCAGGTGTTGTCCTGTTTTTCCTTCCAGCTGCGGTTGCTGCTTTCAGCGGGGGTGTTCTCCTCCCAGCAGTGTTTTCTCTGGTGCAGTATTGAGCGTGTATCCACTTTTGTTCCTTCCAGTGCTGTTCGGCCTCCCTGTCTGTTTCACAGTAGCCAGTGGGTCTTTCCTACCGCCTGTGGCTGTTGTATCTGGCTCTGGGCCAGTACCACTGCTACGTAGCTGTTGGTACTATTATGGTTTTTCTTTCTCAACTCATCCACCGGGCTGGGCCCTGTCTTCTTTTGTCCTGTCCGGCGTACTACACACGCCCAGACCTCCTGCAGGCGTACTCTTCCTTGCGGTGGCTGTGGTCTGGTTCCTCACTTTCGTGAGCGCATGTCTTCCATGTGTGTTAGTTTTGCCGGCTCTCTTTCACACGATACCCCTATTAGTGAGTCTCTCGTGTCTCAGCTGTTGCTCGTGGCGCTTTATGGGGCCTTCTCCTCTCCATGGTGTGGTTCTGGCGGTACATACGGTTTCTCTTGTGTACTTCTGTTCCCCACATTCGTGGCGCTGGTCGTTGCCATTCTTCTCATGCCCGTCTTTTCACATGTCCGGTGCATGGGCCACAGTGCATTAGCCGGTCTTGTGTTTCCTTTAACACTGCCTCATCCTGGGAGTCATCAGCATCCTTCCGCTGCTGTTCTCACTTCCACTGTGCTTCTGCATGTCCGTCCTGCCTGCTCGGACTCGGTCCATTTTTGTACCCTAGCTACACCTTTCTCTTTCCAAGTCCATCCGATCCTGTGGATCCCTCATATTATACACTTGGTTCCTCTCCTTTTTCGGAAGGTATCCACTTTTATTCCGCACTGCCCTTCTGGTTCTGTGCTCACTTCTCCTCTGTTTCACCAACAGGGATTTCCTGCCGCCCTCGGCAGCTTTAATGCCATTGCCTCTCATTGTTGGTCACTCCCTATGGAGTATTGTACTCCGGTGTTGGCCACTCTGGCAGTTCTGACCCCACTGTGTTTAGCCGGCTGCTTGACACTTCTGTTCCCCTAGCAACTTAGTGGGGTTCTCTCGCAGACCCGCCTCCTATGGGGTATGGCTTTGGTATCTATTCTAAGTTAAGGAATCTGCGGCTAGATGTCTCTATCAGATGTACGAGTTACTTACCTTCGGTGACGATGTATCTGGTAGAGACGTTGTCTAGCCGCAGATTCCTTAACGCCCACCCATCCTCCCCGATCTGCGAGGACCTGTTCAGGTGGGGTTTTCTACATTCACTCCCTTGGAGTGGTTTATCCTTCTACGCGGCGGTATCTTTCGCCACCCTCCCCGTTAGGCTTATTCTGGCATTGCTTGTTCTGCTTCTCCCAATCTCATGCTTGGGTGATAGGTTCAGGTGTCCTTCTGCGTTTCTCACATCAGTTTCCTCCAGTATGGAGCCTACTGGTGTTTTCTACCCTCCCACCCACCTTCTCCGTTGCTTTTGAGGTCTTTCTAGCCTGTTCCTCAGTCCACTAGTTCTCTCATACGGGACACAGTCTCCCTATTTCTTTCTTTAACCCTATGGGTTGGGGCTTTCTTGTTTGTCGCAGTTGGCTCAATTCATTACTCCTTTTGCCTCAGGAGAGAGCATTCTGTCGCTTTTGTGGGGTTGCTTTTCATTCCCTTCATCGAGTGCTGACTTTCTGTCGTCTGCCTCGGTCTTCTTTTTATACATCTTTCCCTTGGGGGTAACATTCACTTCGCTTACGCGCAATAGCTTCTCCATGTATTGCTCTGCTCTTTCCTTTTCAACACCTTTCAGTCAACAGTGCTTCTCACTGTTGTTCATGGTGCCTTCTCACCCATTTTCTTTTTTTATTCGCACACTGTTCCCATACTCTTACGGTTTTGCTGGGGGCTCCGCGTTGTGGCGCGGAAAAGTTCCTCCGAAGAAAACTGATGTCAGCGCGCCAGGGGGGTCCTATATAGCTCCACTGACGTAATGTCCGGGGACAACGTCAGGGCGGAGCTAGGCGGCGCCGCCCCCCGGCGCGCAGAGGTACTGCTACGCAAAAATTTTCCGGATCCAGTCTGACGCCTGGGGATATTCTAAGTTAAGGAATCTGCGGCTAGACAACGTCATTACCAGATACATCGTTACCGAAGGTAAGTAACTCGTACTTTACGGTAGGGTTCCAACATTACCAGTTTGTGGTCCTTCCGTTCAGCCTTACTTCCGCACCTAGGGTCTTCACAAAAGTGATGGCGGTGGTCGCAGCTCATCTCAGATGGTCGGGATTCCTGTTTTTCCCAATCTGGACGACTGGCTGCTCAAAACAAAGTCACCAGAGATGGTGCTGCGTCATTTGCAGGTAACAACACAATTGTTGTTCGAGTTGGGGTTTTCGATAAATGTACCTAAATCTCACATGGTGCCCTCTCAGCATAACCTGTTCATAGGGGCAGTACTGAACACTACTGTAAGTCATGCCTTCCCGCCTCTACAGAGGATTCAAGACATCCAGGCTATGATTCCATATTTTCAGAATGGAACGGCTGTTCCAGTACTGAAGGTCATGCGCCTGCTCCGTCTGTTTGCTTGCATACTGTTGGTCAACCATGCATGCTGGCATATGAGGGCCCTCCAGTGGTGCCTCCACAGGCAGTGGTTTCAACACAATGGAAATCTCGAAGAGGTGGTCAGAATCTCCAGACACTGCAGCGGATCTGGTGTGGTGGAGTGTTCCAGGCAACCTGTCTCAAGGGAAGCTGTTTCAACCTCCTTCACCGGTGGCCACAGTGATAACGGATGAGTCCACTCTATGGTGGGGAGCCCATCTGAGGGATCTGGAGGTCAAAGGTCTTTGGTCTCCAGAGGAAAGATTGTTTCACATCAATCTTCTGGAATTGCAGGCTATACGTTTGGCTCTCAAGGCCTTCCTTCCTTCCCTCCGCGGTCAGTCGGTTCAGGTCCTAATGGACAAGAGTACCGCGATGTGGCACATCAATAATAAGGGAGGAGTAGGGTCGTATCTTCTCTGCAGAGAGGCTCTGCGACTCTGGTCCTAGACTCAGGACCATCAGATTTGCGTAATTGCAAATCATCTGGCCGGAGAACTAAATGTGCGTGCGGACAGTCTGAGTTGGCAGTATTCGGCCGATCACGAGTGGTGTCTCCATCCGGAGGTGGTCCTTCACATTTTCAGTATGTGGGGGTTTCCTCAGCTGGACCTGTTTGCTACTCACGAGAACGCGCACTGCCAGGCATTCTGCAGTCTTCAGTGTCCAAAGCGGGGAGCTTTGGGGGACGCGTTTCAGTTAGATTGGGGCTCACAGCCTCTTTACGCGTTTACCCTTGATTCCTTGAGTTCTGAGGAAGATTCGCTAAGACCAGGCCCAAGTCATATTGGTTGCCCCGGATTGGCCGCGAAGGGTATGGTACATAGACCTCCTTTGCCTCTCATTGCACCTTCCGCTCTGTCTCCCTCTCAGGGCAGACCTCCTCTCGCAGGGGCAGGTTCTACACCCCACCTCCAGAGCCTGCACCTTCATGCCTGGAGATTGAACGGGGCAACCGGAGTTCCTTCTCTCTCCCACCGGATGTGGTGGACGTTATATTATCAGCTAGAAGACACTCCACCAAATCTGTCTATTCTGGTAGGTGGGCCAAGTTTAAGTGGTGTGGAGAGAGATCTATTGATCCTTTACAGGCCCATTTATCTGATGCTCTGAGCTTCTCTCTGTCCCTAGCGCAACAGGGTTGTGCTGTGGCTACTGTTAAGGGCTACTTGTCTGCCTTGTCGGCTATTCTCTGTTTACCAGACCAACCCTCGTTGTTTAAATCTCCCATAGTTAATGAGATTCATTAAGGGTCTCACTAATAGGTTTCCTCCCACTCCTTTTATCATGCCTCAGTGGGACTTAAACTTGGTTCTCATACTCTTGATGGGTTCACTATTTGAACTATTAAGGTTTCTAGCATTTAAAACTATATTTTTAGTTGCAATCACGTCCGCTAGGAGGGTGAGTGAATTGCAGGCTGTTAGTTCCAAGCCTCCCTTTGTCTTTCCAGGCAGATAAGATGGTTCTTAGGACCAGAGCTGCTTTCCTGCCTAAGGTGGTCACTCCTTTCCACTTGGGGCAGCCCATCACGTTATCCACTTTCTAACCTCCCCTCACCCTTCTAATGAGGAGAGACTTTATAGCCTGGACCCCAAGAGGGCGGTCAGCTTCTACTTGGACAGAACCAAGGTCTTCAGGTTGGAGGCTCCACCCTTCATTGGTTATGTGGGCAAGATGAAGGGCAAGGCTGTCCATAAAAGAACGCTGTCCAGGTGAATCATCCTGTGTATCAAGATCTGCTACGCCTTGGCCAAGAAGGAGCCTCCTGAAGGTATTTGCGCTCATTCTTCCAGAGCTAAGTCATCGTCTCTTGCTAGGGGTGTCCCAGTGGTAGACATCTGCAAAGCGGCAACTTGGGCCTCCTGCCATACTTTTGCGAAGCACTATTGCTTGGATTCGGAGGTGAGCAGGGACAGCAATTTGGCTTGTTCTGTGCCCCAGGATTTTTGGGTGTAGGCAGGCACCCTCCTCTGCGAGTGGGACTGCTTGGGGATTCAATTCAAAAGGTAATGCTTTTTCTGGTGGATACAGTATCTGCCTGTGGAGTCACTGACCCACCCACATCCCTGTTTCCAGTCTGCTTATACCGAAAAATAATTAATTTATATCTTATGTGATTTATTATTGAAATCATGTGATACTTGGCACTGGGAAATGTCTATGATGAAGAATTTCCAGGTTTGTGTGTGTTTGTATACTGGGCATACTTGTGAAAATGTTGTTGGTTCACCCACTCGCCTCAAAGGCACGGAAAAATGGGTGGAACTGACGTCAGCATGCCGACGAGGTCTTCTCATGGCTCCGATGACCTCACGCTTAGTCGCGTGCGGAGCCGTTCCATTGTGACGTCCATGTGGGAGAGCTGAGGAGAAAGGTTTCCGTGGAATGCTGCGCGTTGTGGTAATTTAAAAGGTGAGGAATCCGCAGGCAGATACTGCATCTGCCATAAAAAGCGTTACCAAAGGTAACTAATGTGTTTTTCTGTAGCGTGAAGCTGGCCAAAAGGCAGAAGAGCGCTGTATGAGGTCAAAGACGAGCATAAAGTCAAAAAGTGTTATGAGAGGTAGATGGGTTGTGAACGGTTAATGCATTTTGATGTAGTGTTCTTAAAGAGGTAGGTCTTCAGCTATTTCCTTTATTGGAGCAGCTTTGCCATGGTCCTGATGGACACTGGGATATTTTTCTAAATCCTTAGTGCTTAGATGGAAACAGCCTTCAGCCTTGTTTTTTTCTTTTTTTTACATTTAGTCTGAGTCTCTGACAATGTCCTGGCTGCAGGTGTGCCAAGATCCACCAGAGTTGATGAGCTTGTCTGCAAGATAAGCATGGGTTTTGGTTGTGATGACTTTATAAATAATGTAGCAGGTCTGAAGGTGGTGCGGGTCGGCAAGGGAAGCCAATGGAGTCCCATTATGTTGGGGGTGACATGATCATATTTCTTTAGGTTGTTTAAAGATTCAAATTACTAATACTCAACACATTATTGGATTTTTTTTAACTTGATGTTCACCCAATTATTTTTTTAGAGCTGTGCAGTCCTCCGAGTTGGTAGGAAGTGTCTGGACAAAGGAAGACAAAGAATCTAACTCCCCAAATCTTCTCAAAATGATACGACACACTACCAATCTCACCTTATGGCTTGAAAAGTAAGTTTTAAGTGTTATGATCATTTTAGATGCAGTATATTTTGTGTTGTTGTTTTTCATATGTGTATGCCGTTAAAAGATACCCTTTTTAGGATGAATACAGCACCAGCATAGAATAGAATAGACATTCCCTTGTATCCAAGCACACATTTCACTGCTACATATTTTTCCTCACAACCTTACTGAACGGTTGATTTTCATAACTTTCTGTTGTTTCTTATCTAACAGTCTAGGCCTGATTCCGTTTCTGCCACAAGTTTTTCTGGTCTTATTTGCAATGTCCTTCACTCCTCCTTAATTTTTTACCCCACCTTCAGAACTCAAAAAATCTGCTCACATTAGTCACTGTCCGTCACAGAGTTGGGTACAAGCTCAGACCGCCGTGTGTATGATGTACCAGAAAACAACTTGTATTCCTCCTCTGCACCTCCAGAAGAAGCATTCCATTCGCCATGCAACTACCCACATTTATACTCATTCCTAAAACAATCTTAACTCCAATAACTTTTTCTCCTTAAGATTTAAAATTCACTTTATTGATATTGTAATACCCTCACATGCTTTGTTGTGCTCCACATTCTCTACAACAAATGTGGAACAACATGGCTCTGAATCCACAAAAACATAATTTATCTCTGTCAAAATCTGTACTGTGTAAAACGGATTATTGAACTCACTGTTAAACCCATCTCATACTTTCCCCTTGTCCCTCAAACAAGCAGTCTTATTATTTTCTTCATGATTTTTTTTTTTTTGCAAACACAAACTCGCATAATCCACTTCTATCCTGCAATTGTTACTGCTTAATGTTGTGCACTCTTTCAGGTTGGCTCCATGGTGATTTATTTTTCTTCTAACTTAGTTTAACACTTGCCACCATGTCTGTAACTACCCTTTAATCTGTCTCCTAACATGCACACCGTAGCTCCTGCATTCCTTTAGATTTTCTTTGCTCCAGCCTTTCTTGCGTAATGTTCATTCTCTGCACTACTGCCTTGTCAGAGATTGGATAGTCACCTTCTAAATACCCCCAGGCACCAGACTGGATCAGAAAACTTTTGCCAGAGCGGTCTACTTCCGGAAAATAGATCAGACTCCAGAAGTGGCGCTGGTGTAATGTTACTGGAACCATAGAACACCACCCGAACGCACTGATGTTCTGAAAACTTACAAAAAATATGCTTAGTGCTTATGGATGACTCCCTCCACGGAGTGATGCTTTGAGCTTTGCTGCGCCTGCAATGGACAAATGTCAATTTTCGACACCTATGAGGTTTGCCTCTGGTGCCAAAGCATGACTGAGTCAGGTAAATGCAGCCTCATGAACACCAAGGCTGTTAAGGAGCAGGAGACCAAGCTCTTAATGGCCCATGCGCATGACGAGCAATGGGCTTGACACTTGTCGTATTTGAGGTCTTGTCCTTCAAAAACCTAGACAGTCCTAATTTGGTCTTGGTGCGAGATAAAAGCCAAGAAGGCCAGGTATAGAGGAGTCTCAGTCTGAACAAGCATTAATGGCAGGCCTGGGATGACATTTTTGGTTCTGACTTCGACCACATTGAGATCTGGAAGGGGTGTCTCTTTATTATGATCACTATTGGGAGACAGCCAACCTGCTGCCCCCTCTATATTCAGACAATGCTTATTAACTGACATTACAGAATGCTAGTGGACTAGCCCATCCCCTGAGACTTAGATGGAGTGTCCCTCAAGATTAGCTCCCCAAAGGGACTTCCTTCCATGTCGTCTTAAGGAAGATGGTAGAAGAGTTGGTGCTGTCCGTGCTGACATTAGAAACCAGGTCGAAAATACTGAGGTCCTGCAGACTGCTTCTGCAGTGTCACAACCTTTACTGTCCTTTAAGGAGACAGTACTCTATCATATTAAGGCAGCTTGGGACAAAGCCACCTCTGCCTCAACCAAGAACCATCTGATTGCATGGAGGTATAGGACAGCCACATGAGATCCAGCCTTTCTCTCTGTCCACTCTTCAGCAGAAGATTTGATTGTGCAAGCCTCTTTGTGTACAGTTCAATGAATGCCACTTGCTTTCTTGTTAGATATACCCAGGGTCTGTGGGACAGGGCAACCTCCAGCATTGGCTAACTGCAGTGGTTGCTGGCAAAATTTGAAAATGGTAAGCCAGAAGGAAATTACATGTATTGCTGTATGCAAGAAATGTCTTCCAAAGGGCGTTGAAGGAGTTTAGAATTCCAGCTTGATCTACAATTGGCTCAGGATTAATAATAATATGAAGAGCTACTGTTATTAACTGGGCGTGACAGAACATCTCAGACAATACCTGGATGAGGGAGGCACTGCCACACTTATCCTATTGGACTTGAGTGCAGCTTTCGACACTGTCTCCCACCTGATCCTGGTCCATAGGTTGGAGTCAATAGGCATAAGTCAGCCCTTGGGTGGCTTAGCTCTTTCTTAAAGGACCGCACATTCCAAGTTTTTTCATCGAATGTGAAGTCCAAAACACAAGCCTTGTCTTCTGGTGTCCCGCAGGGATCTATTTTAAGCCCCTTATAGTTTAACATCTATGTTCGCCCTTAGGCGAACCTAATGGAGAGTTGTGGATTCACCCTTTTTTCGTATGTCAATGATACCCAGATCATCTTCTCCTTGTCTTTGGCTCAGAGACATAACCCGTCTGTACTGCATCTGGGTATGACGAAAACTGCAGCTTGGTTGAATCAAAACTCACTTAAACTTAACAGTGACTAGACTGAGGTCCTAATTTTAGGCAATAACTGCTCCCTTTGGTGTGCTAAATACTAGCCAGATTGCTAGGGACCCCTCCCACTCCTGTATCTTAGGTTAATAACCTGGGCTTTCTTATTGATGATAAGCTTTCCATGAAGCCACAGATAGCTAAGGTAACTGCCACTTGTTTTGCAGTCCTTAAATGGTTGAAAAAGATCCTGTGGCTTATTCCTTTAGCGGCACAGAGGACTGTCATTCAGGCACTGGTTATTTCCCGCCTGGACTACGGCAACATGCTGTACTTCGGCTCAGGTACGTCATCTATACAGCACCTGCAAATTGTTCAGAACGCCACTGCCTGAATGCTTTATCACCTACCCAGACATGCTTCTGTTTTCCACTTGCTTAAAGAACTTCACTGGCTTAAGGTGCCCAAGCGCATTGAATTTAAAGCTCTGTGCTATATGTTCAAGGTCAAATTTGGCCTGGGACCTCGTTACATTCATGAACTTATTTCTCTCTACCAGCCTACTCGACTATTGAGATCTTCAACCCAGGCCCTGTTCGGTGTTCCTTGGTTTCGATTAACCCATATGAAGGGTCATTCCTTTGCCTATTTAGGTCCTAAGCTCTGGAACTCGTTACCTGATGACTTAAGGAACTGTGAATCATTTCTTACCTTCCGTAAGATGTTGAAAACTTAGCTATTCTGAATCTGCACTGAAGGACAGCAAATCTGTGACCGCCTTGCGCCGGGAAACCCCTTGGGGTAGCTGATCACTCTACAAGTTGCTGTTAATAATAATTAAACCAAATAAAAAAATTGCATTGAGCAGGTAAAAGCTGAAAATGCGAATTTTGAGGCAGAGAATAAGTGAACATCTGTAAAAAAGCTGTGGCCAAGGGAAAGTTTCACTCGCCATCTTCCCACCCAGTAACACACCATTTCCACTCATTCAATCTACCCCCAGAAGCCATCACCCTTTACTTAACCATCCAGATACTGTACTACATACCTCCCTCAAATTCCCCATCCACTGCACTTGTTCAAGAAGTCCAAAATCAACTGTAAGCGAGCCACCAAATACCCATAACCAATCCCAAATCCTGTTTGAATTCTTCCTCAAGGTCCTACAAATTAGTCCATGCTGTACATTCAGTAAACTTGTCAAATGCACAGTGGTTGAGCACCCAACATTGTGTGAATCTAGTAATTTTACATCAAACAAGAGTTCAGCAAAAACACTTTAAATGTTGTGACACAAATTACATGTTCCAAAGTACAAAACATTAATCAGACATATTAGAATTTTAATCCTCTTTTCTTTTATCTTCTTCATAATGAGTTTAAGAACTGTAGCCAACGCGTTTCGTCCTCTCTGACTTCTTCAGGGCTCTCAATCAAATTATTCTTAGTTTGGCTAGAAGGTATAGCTCTGTTAGTTCCTTTGATTAAAGTTGTGTAAATCATCAATTTTTGTATCCTCTTAATTAGAGGTGCGTCCACTTAGGTGTTTGTTACAAAGCCATAATTTAGGATGATGTGAAGGATGTCGTCATCCACAATATCCACTCCAATTGGTGGCATCCTATAGTTCAAGGACAGAGTCCCAGTTTCTCCACGCACCCGATTCCACGATATAACGTATGGCAAACGATTCAGTAGACTTGTGTATACAAAGCAGTGATGGATGGAATGCTTCAGTTAATCTCAGCAGCTGGTAATTACTTGGATCCATATCCCATTCCATCATTATTTTACACACAATGCCAACTCAGTTTAGGCCCAGCCATATGCAAATCAGTTTTGACCCTGCTACAATGGGAGCAGTCCAGCCTGAACTGCCAGGCCAGGTCCTCCCTGAACCGAAACACAAGTAACCTATTACTGGTTTCACCCTAGTTAGCGCTCTATAGCCAGGTATACCTTGGTTCCAATGACACATTATACATGGGACCCACGCCTGGGCATGCCCATCTCTTTGCTAGCTCCTAGCTCTACCCAGAAATGGTGCCCCTTCAAGACTAACAAATGGTATGCTAACATTCTGATGGAGGCTTCTAGCTGCAGATTCCCCATATTTTGATTATTCCTGAGGTGTCAGACTGGATCAGGATACTTTTCAGCAGTACCTCTGCGACCCCATATGTGGCGCCGTTCGGCACCGCACTATTCTGCTCTGAAAATGAGGTGTCACTCCTGCACGGGGGCATCAATTCTTTTCTTTCAGCACCACTACACCCTGATCCGGAGCTACCTAGTCTCTTTGAGACCTTTACCTCATCCAAAATCTTCTGTGTGCAAGAGAAATGTCACTTCTCAAATGACAAGTTTTAAACCCTGTAGGAAATGTTGCAAACATGTCTGTGACAGGTCCTCATTGTAGGAAGCTGGCTCTGCATATACTATACCAAAGTAAGGTATAGTGTGCACAGAGTCCAGTGGTTCCCCAGAGGTATAGCAGAGGCTAAATTAGATAATCACTAACGTCTCTATTTGTGGTAGTGTGGTCGAGCAGTTAGGCTTATCAGAAGAGTGTGTTAAGCATTTATTGTATTCACTCAATCAAAGCTGATGTCACACAATCGGAGACAGAATCCAGACCAATTTGGAAAGTATGAAAAGGGTATACTTATGGTTTATTTATAGAACTAAGCAGGACTTGGTACAGGTAGGTAATAAATACTTGCAAATGCACGACTGTTCAAGGAAATGCAGATGTTCTTGTAATTGTAACAGTTACAGGTTGATAGTGCTTTTCAGAGTTCTTGAAATTACACAATAATTACTCTTTGATTACTTACGGGTTACTTTACAATAGTGCTTACTTTTCCCCATACATTAGCAGTTCTACATAGAACACTTTCTAGACCCAAAATCTCATACCATGAGTCCCTGTGGGAGGAAAAATGGTTATCGAACTCAGAGGTAAGTATTTGACTTACGAGGTTGAGGTTTCTGGGTTAGGACTAAGGTCCAGGTGGACACTTTAGTTGCACCACCAGCAGCACTGGGGCAGCCGGGTGCAGAGTGCAGGGGCCCAACGTTAGCCAATGGCGCTAAGGGGGCCTTTGGTTGGGGTCTGCTGGAAAATGGGCCACTTGGGTGTGGGAGCAAAGCTCCTAAGGTTGCGGTTGACACTGCAGGGGCCAACGACCGACACAAGAACTGCACCGCCAGCGGCACCGAGGCGGCCGGGTGCAGGAGGTAAAGCGGACATCGGGGTCCCTGGGCTTCTCATTGGAGACAGTCGTTTCAGAAAGTTGCAGGCTCGGTCGAGGAGGGGCTTCTTGGATGTGACCCGCGACTGGGGATCTGGGAGGATGCTTCGACACAGACGGTTTGGCCACCCAAGGCCGTGAAGGCGTCGAGGGCTGGGGTGTCTTAGGCGTTGTTTTCCCTCTGCTGTGATCGGTCGCAGTCGGTGTCAGTTGGACAGACGCAGTGGGACTTCTCGGACCGCTTCGGTCTATGGAGCAGTTGTCTTACCGCCTCCGGTCGCGGTCGACCCTTCAAGTAAAGCCTGCAGGTTTAGTTTCGAAGCTTGTGGGAGGTCAGGGGGTCACCGAATCCCAACTTAGGATCACCGGGGGGGAGAGGCTCTTTCGAGAATTGGGCCAATCGGCCTCGGGCCGTGGCAGCCAGGTGCAGAGTGGTGCAGAATCACGGAGTTGATGGAGTCTGGACTCTGAAGGTTAGTCTTGGGTTTGAGCAAGTCCAGTGCTTACGGGAGACAGGGTTCGTTAGTTGAGTGCAGGGCAGGATCTCCTGGCTCTGGGGGTCTGCTGCTGCTGGACACGCCAGTTTCTTTGCTGTAGGCAGGTTGTGGTCTGGACAGGCTGGTAGGGCTGGGACCAAGTCAGTTGGGTGTCCTCTTCTTCCTGGGTCAGCACGGCTCTTCGGTCCTTCTAATTTCCTCCTCGAATCTGAGGAGGCAAGGTTCAGGGTTACCCCTAAATACTAATTTTAGGGGCATTAAAGGGGTGTGCAGGTCGGGACCCTCTATTATGCCACCCTCCAGTGGGCGGGGGCATGAGCCTCTTCCTAATTGGCTGGATCCCCTCATCTTCAAGATGGAGGGGACTGAGATATGTGCTTCACCTTGCCTCCCTCACCTGAGGGGTGGGATTGGCAAAGGTGAGCACACCTCTTTTCCTAGCTTGGATTTCCCACCGATTATCCCGCCCTAAGTGGGGTCAGAACCGGTGCGAGACAGTTGTTGGGGGCAGCAAAAGGCTGGGACAGCGACCAAAGGCGGCAGCTCTTTGAAGCTTCCCCTTTCGTGGACCCGGCCCATCCTGGGGGAGGAGGCATGACACCTCTGCCCAGGATGGGCTTTGTTTCTGGACCCAGAGAGCGGAGGCCCTCTACCCAGGGGTCCAGAAACCTGTCTGCTGGTGGCAAATGGTGGGCAGCCATTCAGGAACCACACCAGGGCTGGTCGATTTTCAGGGGGCATCTCTAAGACTGAGTGCATTTTACATTAAATCGCTACATCGGCATCAGTGTGGGTTTAATGTGCTGAGAAGTTTGCTGCAAAACTTCCCAGTTTTCAGTAAAGACATTATGGAGCTGTGGAGTTCGTAGTGACCAACTCCCAGACCATATAGTCTTTATGGCTTGGCTACACTTACAATGTCTACGAATGGACTTAAACACTGCAGGGGTACAGGGCTCATGTCTTTGTACCCTCACCTTAGGACTAGCGCACCCTGCTAGTGGGGTGACTTACCTAGGCCTTAGGCAGTGGATTACAGGCATGGCACGCTGGGATGTGTGCCATGTCGACTCTTCACTTTTCTCTGCACCATAACACGCAGCCTGCAGTGACAGTGTGTGTGGGTTAAGGTGGAGGTCCTCTAAGGGTGGCACAATAGGTACTGCAGCCCTCAGAAGCCTTCCTTGGTCACAGTGCTGTTGGTACCCATGGTACCTTTTACAAGGGGATTGCCTGTGGCCAGGGATGTGCCAATTGTGGATACAAAGGTGCAATTTTGGGAAAGAACACAGTACCTGGTAACCTGATTGGCAGGGACCAAGGGCACATCAAGTCGGGTTGCATCAGATGTCGGGCAAAAATGGGGGGGTAACCATGCAAAGAAAAGGGCACTTTCCTACACATCATATTTTCCTGTGGTGTCTGGGGTCGAATCACAACTCTGGGCCTGCAGTGATCATGCGTTGATGAACCCAAAGGACACACAAGACCACGAGGTGAAACTCTATATTGCCAAGCACCAAAAGACTCTGTGACAAGACCAGTTCCAGTTGGATTCTTGGGCCCGGTCCTTTTCCAGATCCCGAAGTCGCAGGAGACATTCTAGAGGCAGGGCTT
Source organism: Calotriton arnoldi (assembly GCA_963921515.1). NCBI lineage: Eukaryota > Metazoa > Chordata > Amphibia > Caudata > Salamandridae > Calotriton > Calotriton arnoldi. Next base: position 639,483 of record CAWUFW010003600.1, read on the forward strand.
TATCTCGATCAAAGTCGTTGAGTAAGTTGAAGAAAAAAAACACTGGAAGTCACAGTGGAATTCGGCCCCTTCCTGTCAGTAGCATTCTTCTGCAAAGCTGCACCATATCTTGATTTTGCTCCCATAGCCTATTGACGGAGCCTATGCTGCAAGTTGTTTCGGCACAACCCAAGTTTCCAGCGCGGTCAGCAACTCCAAAACATATCAGTGAGTTCCTTGAGGCCATGCTCCAACTCTTCAGATTCTTGCTGTCTCCCTCTGCCATGCCTTTGGACCTCACGGAGTTGAGAGGCCCTCCATCTGGAATACCACTGGTGGGTTCGCCCTCGGTGCCAGTTAGACCTTTTGAGCCCATCATGGGGTAGCCTCTGGCTCCAGTTTCAACTCCACCACCGGCGTACGGTCCACAATGGTTCCGGCTACTTCGACGCCGATGCCAATTCCATCGACGGTGGAAGACGAGGTACCTATTGTATTCTTCGACTCTGGGGACAGTTTGACCTTGGCTGAGGCTGTTGACGGCTCGTGCCAAGGAGCCACTTCCTCCACTCATCCTGCACGCCTCCACAAGTGTGAATACATACCCTGCATTCCCTGTTCGGCAGGGATTCAGACAATGATTACGGCACGGGAGGTGATATTAAGCAGCCATTCCTCGAATAGAATTTGTATGGCTACCTACAAGATGCTAGTGGCCTTTATACCCCCCCTTTAGTCAGGTCTCCTCTCACCCCTTTGTCCTGCCACTGAAGTGAATGCTTATTACGCCATGGTAATGCATAATGACGGACGTCCTTGTCCTCTAGCTCCCCACCCTCGGGGTCAAAACCAATGTTCTGACAAGTCTTCCTGCCGAGGCAAACATCCCTTGAGCCCCTCTTTTCCTTTCAACGAGGCAGTTGCAGATACCTTATTGGGGCTTGGGCCAAACCTTGCTCTGGCCCCCCAAGTCAAACACCTGATCGCAAGATGCCATCGCCCCTCCACTGAAGGCTTGGTGTTGCAGGCGTCTACAAGTAGAACAAACCCAAACAAATTTCCAACTACTTCCCCTGATAGTCAAAAGGGTTGGAGACGTTTGGAAAGAGTCTACTCATCCACCAGCTTGGCTCTTAGATCAGCAAATGCCAGCCGTCTCCTAGGGTGCTATACCCACACCCTTTAGGATTCAGTGGCTCAAGTCCTCCTGGTGTTCCTGAAGATCTCCAACCAGCCCTACCCAGGCTATACAGGACTATTTTGACACAGCTAAGTTCGCAATTGCTGTGGTTTGAACACCACCGATCCATGGGGTTGGCCAGTGGCACTAGTGTCTTCATTCACCGCCATGCTTTGCTACAGTCAACCAGTTTTTCAGCCGATGTCTAGTCATCTCTCATGGGCATCCCCTTTGATGGGACACTCTAGAGTAGTTAAAGGAGATTAGGGCCTCCCTTGGCTTATCTGCCCCATCTTGCCAGCCACATGAGCCCTCTTGGTCCTTTTGCGGCTTCAGCAGAGGCATCCCGTACCGTCAGCCAATCCAATCTCAACAAGCTACCCAGCAGTAGAGGCCATGGTGCCCACTGCCCCCGCGGTCAAGGGGACACCAAGCCCTACCTACCAAGCCCCTTTACTATGCCCTTAGTAGAGTGGCCACCCCTTTGAAGGCAGGATCGGACGATTCTTGCTGGGTGGGCAGGCCATAACATCAGACATGTGGTTCCTGCAAATAGTTTAGAAGGAATATGCAGTGCTCTTCCATTCCATGCCTCCGCACCTTCTGCTGCCCCCAAACCCCCCCAAGAGGCTGACAAAGTGGGAGGACAGGAAGTGCAAGCCCATTTGACCAATGGGACTATCGGGAGGGTACTGCACTAAAAGTAGGACATAGTTATCATTCATTTTTTCTTTCTGGTGCTGAATATAGATCAGTGCCTCCTTCCTATTTTAGGCCTGTGGCCTCTCAACTTCTTCTTTTGCAAAGACAGATTCAAAATGCTCATTCTGGCTTAGGTCTTGTCGGTGCTTAACCCTGGTGACTGGATAATGGCAATTGGTCCTGCAGGATGCCTATTTCCACATATTCATCCTGAAGGCCTGTTGGAGCTACCTGCAGTTCATGATGGGGTAGGAGCATTTCTAGTTCACGGTGATCCCCCTTTGTTGCCACCAATGCCAGTTGGGTGTTCACGAAAGTGATTGCGGCGGTGGTAGCACACCTTCGGAAACCAGGGGTTCCAGTCTTCTGCTACTTTAACGACTGTTGAAGGCAGGCTCATCCCAGGCAGTCGTCAGCCACCTCCAGACGACTGTCATCTTTAGGGTTCCCTATCAACGTGACCAAGTCACACCTGTCTCCTTCTCAGACTCTCCCCTTCATCGGAGCTATTCTGGGCATGGTTCGGTTTTGTGGCTTTCCCCCAGAAAAGGGACTCTAGGACATTGATGGCTATGATCCTGATCTTTCAGCCTCTGTCCTGGATTTCAGTGAGGTAGACTGAGGCTTCTGAGCCTGATGGCATCTTACATCCTTCATCCTGCTGGTCAACCACACCAGGTGGTATATACGCGCTCTGCAGTGGAATCTGCAGTCTCAGTGGACCCAACATCAAGAGGATCTCTTCGACCATTTCCATATTTCAGAGGTGGCTGCAAAAGATTTGCAGTGGTGGTTGCTGGACCGCACTTAGGTCAACGGCAGACCCCTTCTCCATTCCCCACCCAGAACTGACAGGGTTGGCCAATGTATTGCTCCTGGGTGGGGATAGCCATCTGGCAGAGATGGAGATCAGAGGCCTCTTGTCTCTGGGAGGAAGCCCGGCTCCATATCAACCTTCTGGAGCTGGGGGCCATCTGCCTGCCATTAAAAGCCTTCCTTCCGTCCATCAAGGGGAGGGTGGTATAGGTGCTAATGGACCACACCACCACCAAGTGGTAGTGCAACGAACAGGGTGGAGTCATGAACCCTGTGCCAGGTGGTCCTGCACCTCTGGAAATGGCTGGACCATCAAGGAATTTTCCTGGTGGTCAATCACCTGGCAGTGTTTTTAAATGCCAGGGTGGATGAGCTCAGCCATCCGCACCTAGTGGACCACCAGTGGCAGTTACACCCATAGATGGCCCAAGTCTGTTTCACCAATGTGGAGAACCTTTGCTCGATCTGATTGACACCCCGCTGAGAATGTGCAATGTCAGCACTTCTGCATCCTGGAGTTTCCATTGAGTCTCTCTCAGAGACCAGTTCCGCTTCTAGTGGAACTGAGGACTCCTGTATTCCTTTCTTCCAATACCACTCCTGTCTCGAGTTCTCAGGAAGATCAGGATCAGCTGGAGCCAGGTCATCCTAGTGGCCCCGCCTTGAGCATGGAGAGTATGGTATCCAGAACTCCTGGGTTTGAGGACCTGTCCTTTGGTCAGGCTGCCCCTATGGGAGGATATGCTGTTGCAGCAATGAGGCATAGCGCTATACCAGGGCCTTCTCATTCTCTATTTTCATGCTTGGAGATTGAGTGGCAACAGCTGAATACCTTCTACCTTCCTTCGAACGTGGTTGATGTCTTCTTGGCATCCAGGTGTCCAACTATAACGACAGTATACGTCTGTTGTTGGGACAGAGTTGTGGTCAAGGCGGGACTGGTCGTACCGGGCATCAGGGGTTTCCCCGGGAGGCTGGAAGGGTGCGGTGTTGCTTTTGTTAGTGGGGTCCGTTTTTGTAGCAGTGCAGCAGTTTAACAAGCACTGCAAAGTTTCTTGTATATTCAGCAGTTATCAGGTAACAATAAAAGTGTCAAGTTAACTCAGGTGATTTATGTACTTGCTGGAGAGAGATGGGAGTTTTGTCTATGGCAGTTTTAACTCATTAAAAGTAGCTCATAGGGGTAATATGCCTGCTGCAAAGATCGTGTACCATGTATATCAAAGAACAATATTTTATGTGCATAGCTCAGTGGGTTACTGCTTTTGTCAGAGATTCTTTTGTTACTGTGCAGTTCATAAGTTACAATTGTAATCTAGCACAGTGAGCTATTAACTGCCTTCAGAGACCTGCATGCAAGCTGCATGGTACAGGTTGAAAAGTTTTTTTTTTTTCCCAGTCGTTCATTAACCTGATGTTGCTAAAAAGGTTTGTTGGGGTAGAAATAAATTCTTATTATTAAAGTCAACCCTAACCACTGTGTTATGTTCTGAATCCCGTGTTTTTGCTTCTCCAGCCCAAGCACTCTTAAAAAAGTGCCTACCAGTATAGATGGCATGTGAATCCTACACCTTGTAGTCCCCTTTGCCGTATGTAGCATTTTCTATACCCGGTTTTACATGTGTGATTCATTGCCTCTGTATGTGTGTGTGATTTAAAGTGCTCCGACACCCTACACTGGTATGCGAGGTGCTATAAAACAAATAAAATACATTTGGGAGAGGGGCTATGGAGAAATGAGAGGCAGTGTTGGAGGGTAATAGTGAGGGAATTAGTGAAGAGCCCCAACAAAGATTGTCGTATCCTAGTACATATTAAGGTCATCATTTACTATGCTTTAAAACCTGATACAATTGACTATATATTGACAAATGTGTGTCACACCCTCCTTTCTTCTCAAAGTTTAAGAGAACAGAAAACGGGTTACCTTAGGGATCAGCACTGAGCCCTATTCACTTCAATATATATTTACGACCAGTGTTGGCCCTCATCAGATCTTACAGGATCTCGTTTGTAAACTATGCAGAGGATCCATAGTTACTTTGGTCTCTGGACAAAAATAGCCACACCCTGGTAGTAGGACTTCATATTTGCCTAAAAGAGATGGCAAGCTGGCTGAAAAAGAAGTCGTTAAAATTTAATGGAGGAAAAACTGAGTTCTTATTCTTCTCGTTCTTCAAAGAGCCTTATTTACTCCCAAATGATTTCTGGCCATGGAACAGCACAGATCATCTTAAGATATCTCAGGTAGTTTGAAACCTGGGAGTGTACATGGATGAGAAGCTATCCATGGAAACGCATATTAACAAAACAGCAGCCACATGTTTCGGATTACTCCAGAATCTTAGGAAAATTGTCCCACCAATACTTCCCCAGTCAGCAAGAAAGCTAGCGGTTCAGTGCACTGTCTTGTGTAGAATAGACTATTGTAATGCCCTTTTACTGGGAGCACCAGACTACCTAATTAAGAGCCTAATAGAGTGCAAACAACAGCAGCAAAACTTGCACTGTTTAAATTCAGATACGACTTTCTCGAGCTCTTTGAGAGAGCTACACTGGCTTCCAGTAAAAGAGAGGATTGTTTTTAAATCAATGTGGGTGGTCTACAAGGCCTTAAATAGAACAGGACCCGTGCTGATTCAAAGAGAATTCAGACTTAACAGGCCACAGAGGAACCTACGATCCTCTTCGGCCAATTTAGTCTGTGTACCAAAATTCAGAAAAGGGAGGTGGGGGCAGGGGGGAAGGACCATTCAGATAAAGGCAGCCCAATTGTGGAACAAGCTTGCAGCTCCCCTGAGAGCTAGTGCAAATTGCAACTGATTTTGGAAAAATCTACAGACCTGGCTCTTTCCGAAAAAGGATTAAGGGCCATAGTCAGGATGGAATAGGATAGATGATGCAGAAGTAAGTTTGTATTTGTGTTTAAGGATCCAGCAATGCTGCTATAGCGCCAAGATACCTGCAAGGTGAACGTTTGCTCTTTGCAAATGTCTGTTATTATTAGAATGCACCATTTTTTCCCAAATGTTCTTGGGGGGAGGAGAGCCCCCTAAAACCCCCCTCTTTGTAGTAATCGGGCTCGCTTGCTGCACACACTATGCACCATACAAGGGCTGGTTTGACATTTGCCAGGGCTACTTTGGGTTCCCAGTCCGGCCCTGGCTGTGGCTTGGTGCGGCTCATGGCAGATAAACGCCCCAGGCAAAGTTTTCTGAATTTTCGCAGTGGGACTCTTTTCTGGATCCACATGCCGTGCATTAATCCGCCATCTAGTGGTTGGGTCCGGAACTCTCCACTTTTTTGTATTCCTCCTTCTATTTTTGTCTTTTGTTGTTATTGAGCGTCGACAGACACCCCCTTTGGTGCTTCCTGTGACATTGTACGCCCTCCCCAGGAACTTCCCACCTTTGATCGCCATCTTCAGATAATTTTTTTCCACCGTTGGGTCTGGATGTTTTGCTGAAGGCTCTTCAACACACCGAAGAGCGGTCGGTGGGAATCGAAAGGAAGAAAAGGCGCATTGAGGCCAAAATGGCCACCTTGCTTCATAAACAAAAAGACTGAGTTCTTAAAGGTATTTTTAATACCACCAAAGTCTTCGACTCTTAAAGTTCAGGGCAAGAAGGACGTCAAAGAAATCTAACCTCCTTTGACGCCAGAGGTTCAGGAGGAAGAAGAGGAACTCTTCTACAAAGAGAAGCATCTAGAGGGCATGTATAAGTGGAATCAGAGTACACTGAGTCTAAGTGGCAGGACCTGGAGACTGAGTCCCTGGAGGAAGGGGTAGACTGCTCTCCGTCGAGGCCTTCGCCTCTGGATGGACATTGGCATGTATAACCAGGCTATTAAGAAGGCTGCAGACAAGTATGGAGTGCAGCTGCAGGAGGAAAGACCACAGTCTTGTTTCCTGTTAGAGACCCTCTTGCCATCGCTAGCCTGGAACCAATTGTTCAGAATCTGGCTTTTTATGTAGTGCACCAAAATGAGGTACACTTTGTAGAAAGTCCAGACGTCATTTATTGGCTTACTGGGTTTAAATTAATAATCCCAAATGCCCTCTTTGCAGTAGTGTGGATGAACAGGGTCAATAAATGAAACACACACTCAAGAAGAAACTCAAGACCAATGTAGAAAAATAACAGATTGTGATATAATTTTAGACACCAAGATCATCGGGATCAGGTAAGTGCTTTAGATGTTATAGATTTTTACTGGGAAAACAGTAGAAAATCACAGATGCCAGATTTTAGTCATAATCCTCGAACACTGTAATGTTATCCTTTGGGAGAAACATTCACTACATAGGTGCACTTACAAATGATTCTCAGGGTTACTCTTGGACTTCAGGTACTTAGGGGTCCAAGCTCCAAAGAACCAACAGCAGTTAGGATTTACCTGCCCTAGTGTGTTCGGGTGCAGAGGTGCTGGTCGTGATGGTAGCCTCAAACGTTACCTGTTAAAGTCGATGGAGAAACCTGTAAAAAGAAAACGGCTGCATGTGGTGACTTGGGGAGAAGTCTGGCAAAACTCAAAGAGGTGCTCGGCTCTTGAGGGTCTCTGGAGCAACGGAGCACCGTCGGTTGAATCTGAAAGAGACACGTTAGTGACAGATTCCTTACCTTAGAATATCCCCAGGCGTCAGGCTGGATCCGGAAAGTTTTTTGCGTAGCAGTACCCTTGCGCGTCGGTAGGCGGCGTCGTGCGGCTCCGCGTCCGTCGTCGGCGTCGTGATCGCCGGGATGACGTCGCAGGCAGTACTTAGACGCCGCCCCTGCGCGCTGACGTCAGTTCTTCTTTTTCCGCGCCAGTAAGCGCAGATCCGGGAAGAGCAGTGCCCTAGTCACTTTTTGACTATCCTTTTTTGGTGAATTTTTTCACTTTCTTCATCGAGTCTTCACGACTCCTAGGTGTCGTAGGGATGCCCGGCTTTAAGCCATGCGAGGCCTGTGGTCGCATGATGTCGATCACGGACCCGCATCTCGAGTGTCTCTTCTGTCTCGGCCGAGACCACGACACGAAGTCGTGCCCTGACTGCCGGAAACTTCATCCGAAGGCTTTGCGAGAGCGGTCTCGAAAGCTACTCGAGGTCCGGCAGTCGGCTCCGCACCGCACCAAGTCCCGGGAGAGGTTGAGGGGCCGGTCGCGGAGTCCCCGCCGTTCGTCGGAGTCCAAGTCTTCGCGCTCCTCCGGTAAGTCGAAGCACAAGAAGTCTAAGAGGCGTCATCGCTCTAAGACTTCGCCTCGCCGGTCTCGCGACTCGGCTGAGGCCCCAGTCGGCACCGTCCCGCGGCCCCGGACATGCCTGTAGAGCCGGCCCCGACTACCCGTTCTTTCCGGGTTCGGGGGCGACTCCGGCCGAAATACAGGAATTCCTGTCGGCCATGGCCCGCCTCTTCGGGCCTTCAGGTCCCTCCGGTGCGCCTGGCCCGCGCCGGGCCCTGATGGGGTTGCCCCGGCGCCGCCGCGTCGACTCCGGTCCCGGCGCCGCCTGTCCCACCAGCCTTCATCCCGGCCTCGGCTCCGGCCTCGATCCCGGCTCCGGTGGTACCGCAACCCCCATCGACGCCGGTTGACCTAACCCACGCCTCCGCCGGCGCCCGATGTCCCCGGTGCCGTTCCTGACGCCGTCCGGGGCTCCGGACGGCGTCGTTCCCGGTTCTCTCCGGCTCCGGACACGGAGCCGGACCGGCCGTCGCTCGACGCCGGCTCCGGCGCCGATGAGACCTTGGGTCCCAAATGTCCCTCCTCCTCCATATTTTGAACAAGAGGAGGGACCAGGAGAGCTGGGAGGGGTCTGAGGACCCTCTCACACAACAGTGTGAGTTTGATCCGGACTGGGCTGAGGAACTTGGGGATGCCAGTGGTCTAGACACCTCCCCTGCCACTGGCATGCTGTCTCCTCCCGTGGCTACGGAGGAGGGAGCTAATTTTGCAACGGTGTTGCGTAGAGCAGCTGGAGCCTTACATCTCCAGTTGCCTACTGTGGCCGTCAGGACTAACCTCCTGACAGAAGTGCTTCAGCCGGCGGCTTCCTCCACGGAGACTGTGCTGCCGTTTAATGATGCACTCACTGACGTTCTTTTGGGTGCCTGGTCCAAACCCACCACAGGGGCTCCTGTGGATAGGAACGTGGCCCGACGCCATCGCCCTGCTCCGGCGACCCCTTGTTTCTCTCCCAACATCCCACCCCTGAGAGCTTGGTTGTCCAAGCCTCTGCCTCCCAAACCGCCTTCCCTACCGTCCCTCCGGATAGGGAATCCAAACGCCTGGACCAATTTGGGAAGAAGGCTTTTTCTTCCTCCAGTGCTGGCTTGCGGTCCGTCAACACCTCTTGCCTTTTGGGCCGATATACCCACTCCCTGTGGGATTCGGTGGCGGCTGTTTTGCTGCAGTGTTCTGAGGAGGTCCAGACACTGCTTACCTGCGCCATTGCGGAAGGGCGAGATGCAGCTAAATACACCATCCGTTGTGGCCTTGATACCGCCGACTCGCTGGGCAGATCGCTTGCGACGACGGTGGCGCTACGTCGCCACGCCTGGCTGAGAACAACTGGTTTCTCGGGTGATGTCCAGAATACACTCATGGACATGCCCTTTGATGGAGTCGGTCTTTTTGGTTCAAAGGCAGACCATGCGCTGGAGCGGTTTAAGGACTCACGGGCTACGGCCAAGTCCCTGGGCCTTTCTGTTGTACGCCCTCCGCTCACCTCTGCTTTTCGCCCCTTTCGTGGCCACGGAAGGGCGCCCAGTCACGTCAGCTGCCCAGCCACCGGCACGCGCAGCAAGCGTCTACGCGTGGCCGAGGACGTGGATACCGCCGTGGCGGTTCGGGCAACCAGCGTGCGGGTCAGGCCACCACCTCCAACCCGTCCGCGCCCTCCGCGCCCTCCTAGTCCCTCCTTTCCGGTGCACAGCACGCCAGTAGGGGGCAGGGTCCGCCATCACCGTCACCACTGGCGTCCCATCACCTCGGACAGGTGGGTCTTGGACATTGTCCGAAGGGGCTACTCCCTCCCCTTCGAGACCACCCCCAGCCATGCCACCTCAATTCCACCGCATGTCAGGGGATCACTTGGTACTTCTGCAGAAGGAAGTCACGGCCCTCTTGGCCAAGAGGGCCATCGAGCATGTTCCGACCCCAGAAGTAGGACGTGGTTGCTACTCCCACTACTTCCTGGTGCCCAAAAGGACAAGGAGGACATGCGTCCTATCTTGGACCTCCGGAACGTCAATCGCTTCCTCCGGAAGGAGAAGTTCAAGATGCTCACCCTAGCTCAGGTCTTGACTGCCCTGGAGACTGGTTGGTAGCATTGGACTTGCAGGACGCTTATTTTCACATCCCCGTCCTGCCGGCCCACCGGCGTTACCTGCGGTTCACGGTTGGCCTCGAGCATTTTCAGTTCACCGTGCTCCCCTTTGGCCTTACCAGTGCCCCTCGGGTGTTCACGAAAGTGATGGCGGTGGTCGCAGCTCATCTGCGCCGGGCAGGGGTTCCAGTCTTCCCCTAACTCGACGACTGGCTGCTGAAGGCGGGCTCGTCCCAGGCAGTCGTCTCCCACCTCCAGACTACGGCCGAACTCCTGCACTCGCTGGGGTTCTCCATCAATGTGCCGAAGTCGCATCTGATTCCTTCTCCACAGCTCCTTTTCATCAGAGCAGTTCTGGACACGACGCAGTTTCGGGCCTATCCTCCCGAACGGTGAGTCCGGGATATTCAGGCTATGATTCCGATCTTTCAGCCTTTATCCTGGGTTTCGGTACGGATGACCCTGAGGCTGCTGGGCCTCATGGCCTCCAGCATCCTGCTGGTCACTCATGCCAGATGGCATATGCGGGCTCTGCAGTGGGACCTGAAGTTCCAGTGGGCGCAGCACCAGGGCAACCTGTCCGATCACGTCCAGATCTCGGAGGGGACTGCAAAACAGTTGCAGTGGTGGCTCTCGAACCGGCAATGGGTCATGGGCAGATCCCTCTCCCTCCCCAGCCAGAGCACACAGTTGTGACGGACGCGTCCCTTCTGGGATGGGGCGGTCACATGGGAGAGGCGGAGATCAGAGGCCTCTGGTCTCCGGCGGAGTCCCAGCTCCATATCAACCTTCTGGAGCTCCGGGGCGATCCGACTTGCACTAAAGGCATTCCTTCCCTCTGTCAAAGGGAAGGTAGTGCAGGTGTTCACAGACAACACCACCGCCATGTGGTATTGCAACAAACAAAGGCGGGGTGGGGTCGTGGACCCTTTGTCAGGAGGCTCTGCGCCTCTGGACATGGCTGGAACATCAGGACATATTCCTGATGGTTCAACACCTGGCAGGTTCCCTGAACGCCAGAGGCGGACGAGACCTCAGCCGCAGGTGCATGATGGATCACGAATGGCGTCTTCACTCGGAAGTGGCGCAAGGACTCTTTCTACAGTGGGGAGAGCCTTGGTTAGATCTATTCGCCACCGAAGAGAACGCGCAATGTCATCAGTTCTGCGCGTTGGAATTTCCAAGGCGGCACTCGCTCGGCGACGCTTTTCGTCGCGAGTGGAGTTGCGGTCTGTTGTACGCCTTTCCGCCTATACCACTTCTGCCCAGAGTGCTGAAGAAGATTCGGCGCGACCGGGCCCAAGTCATCCTTGTGGCTCCGGACTGGGCTCGAAGAGTTTGGTATCCCGGGCTACTCAGTATGAGCGTAGATCCCCCGATCCGTCTGCCTCTTCGGGAGGATCTTCTGTCGCAGCAGCAGGGGACGGTCCTCCACCCGAACCTGTCCAGCCTCCACCTGCTTGCGTGGAGATTGAGCGGCGGCAGTTGATTCCTTTCGACTTGCCTCCCGAAGTTTGTGATGTGATTCTGGCAGCCAGGCGTCCCTCCACTAAGGTGGTATACGCCTGCAGGTGGAACAAGTTTGTGGCATGGTGCACAGCAAAGGCTGTGAATCCCCTTTCTGCCCCTCTTTCTGAGGTTCTTCTGTTACTTCTTTCCCTGGCCCAACAGGGTTCTGCCCTGGGTACCATCAAGGTCTATCTTTGTGCCATCTCGGCCTTCCTCAGGCTTCCTGATCAGCCCTCCCTTTTCAAGTCCCCTGTTGTTAACAGGTTTCTAAAAGGCATTACACACCTGTTCCGTTTGTGATGCCTCAGTGGGACTTGAACTTGGTTCTTACCTTTCTTATGTGCGCTCCCTTTGAACCTCTACATAACTGTCCTCTTCGTCTTCTGACTCTGAAGACTGCCTTTCTGGTGGCCATCACCTCCGCTCGGGCGGGTGAGTGAGCTCCAGGCTCTATCATGTAAACCTCCTTTCTGTCTGTCCATCCAGACAAGGTTGTTCTTAGGACGCGTCCGTCCTTCTTGCCAAAGGTGGTTACTGCCTTCCACATTGGGCAGACCATCACTTTGCCCACCTACTTTCCGCCTCCGCATCCTTCCAGAGAGGAAGAGAGGCTCCACCGTCTGGACCCAAAACGTGCGCTTTCCTTTTACATCGACCGCACACACCATTTCCGGGTGGATGACCAGCTCTTTGTTGGCTACGTGGGCGCCAAAAGGTCGGGCGGTGCACAAGAGAACCATCTCCCGCTGGGTAACCTTGTGTATCAAAGCCTGCTATTCTTTGGCTAAGAATGAGCCTCCTGTTGGGCTGCGTGCCCATTCCACCAGGGCAACGGCTGCTACCACGGCTTTGGGCCGCGGTGTTCCACTGCAGGATATCGGTCAGGCAGCTACGTGGGCCTCGCTGCACACGTTTACAAAGCATTACTGCCTTGACAGTCAGGTCCGGAGGGACGGCTTCTTTGGCCGTTCTGTCTTCCGGGACTTCCTTGTCTGATCTTTGTTCGCAGACTCACCACCGGGGTTGGTATTGCTGGGGTATCTATTCTAAGGTAAGGAATCTGTCACTAACGTGTCTCTTTCAGATGCACAAGTTACTAACTTGTGTAACGATATATCTGTAAGAGACAGTAGTTAGTGACAGATTCCTACCGCCCACCCATCCTCCCCGTTCTGCGAACTGATTTCTAGGGTTAAGGACATCCCTTTCCAGGGCCCTAGTATTTTCAGACACCTATGTCAGCTTCTTGCATGGCTCTGCGTTCCTGGCGCGGAAAGTCGTGTACAGAACTGGCGTCAGCGCGCAGGGGCGGCGTCTAAGTACTGCCTGCGACGTCATCCCGGCGATCACGACGCCCGACGACGGACGCCGTGCCGCACGACGCCGCCTACCGGCGCACAAGGGTACTGCTACGCAAAAAACTTTCCGGATCCAGCCTGACGCCTGGGGATATTCTAAGGTAAGGAATCTGTCACTAACTACTGTCTCTTACAGATATATCGTTACACAAGTTAGTAACTTGTGCCTCTGGCTGTGGGGCTTGGGTGCAAAGGTGTTTTGTCTGGTGAGTCGCTTGCGTTGAAGGCTCTCACTTCTTGGTGTCAACCTGATAAAAGGGCAGCAGGGCCACGCTCAGTGCTGGCCTCAGTGATGCTGACATCCCTCGTCGGTAGGTCGGCCTTGGCAGAGTTGGTGTCAGGATTGGACACTTAACAAGCCTTGACTGCTACAATGGCTCTGGTACCAAAGGTGTTGGTGATGGAAGGTCTAGCAGCTCAATACTCGCTGGGTAGGAGGGGGCTGATCTCTGGGAGCCACAAAGTCCTCTTGCTGGGTGGCTGCTTCCTCGGTGTACCCGGTAGTCAGCGGAACGGTGTACTGGGCAGATGCGGTAGGTGCCTGCGGACTGCACGAAAGTGGCTCCTCCACTTCATGGGAGATGCTGACTAGTTGGGGGAAGTACTTGTAGCCCTCCAAGGCTTTAGGGGGATGCAAAGCTGCAGGACAAGTCGAGTCTTTGCAATTTTCGGGGCAGCAGCAGGCACGCAGGGTTTTGTGCCAAATCCGGGGCTGGTCCACCGTTCTTGTGTTTCGGCTCTTGGTCCTTCTTCTGTTCCCAGTAGACAAATCTGAGTTCCTGGTGTCAGGGGGCCATCTAAATACTGAATTTAGGGGTGTTAAGTGGAATGTAAGGTTGTAGCCAATGGGCTACCTACCCTTGGGGTGCCTACACCCCCTATATGGCTACTTTCTGTGGGGAGTGGGTATAAACCTGACCCAGAGTTCTTAGTTCCAGTAAAAACAAGATGGCGGAACCCTTCTTTCGTTGTTCACTTCAGGTAGCCCACCTTAGGGGTGTGACTAGCCTGAGAGTCAACACACCTTCTGACTAGCTATTTTTCCCACCTTTCCTGGTGCCAAATGGGCCTCAGGGGAGGGGGTGGCATCTCCCAGGTCTGGGGGAAGCTGGGGTTGCATATCAAAGGCGGTAGAGGCTTTAAAGCCTCTGGCCTTGATATGTTAAAACACTAGTCATCCTGCTGGAGGAGGTGTGAACACCTTCCTCCAGGCCAGGCATAGTTTCTGACTCCGAGAGCACAGGCTCTCACCTGCAGGGGGCCAGAATGATACCAGTCAGCCAGCACGCTAAGAGACTAGTAGGACTCAGGTGGCACCTCTAAGGTGCCCTCTGGGTGCATGTCAGGACAAATCCAATACTTGCATTAGAATGGATTTGTCCAGACGAAGTGTGTGATACCAAACACCATTATTTTCAGTGAAGCCATCATGTTGCTGGGTAACTCGTGATGACCAGTGCCCAGTACATATACTTAAGATGACTTCCTCATCACTTGCAATGTCATGACAATGGAACCAGACATCATAGGCGCATATAGGCTCCTGCAGATTTGTCCCTACATATAATAGAATGTACCCTGCCTTAACGTTCGAAGGCCTGCTTTAGGGGTGACTTAGAAATAGTATATGCAGTGTGCATGGGCATGGCACACAGGGAGCGTGCTGTCGTGTTTTCAAAATGGTTTGCACCATTTCACGCAGCGTCCTGGCGCTGCCTGATAGGAGATGTTTTCGACCGCGAACTCCGGCTCACTGAGGCTGGTTACGGTATACAGCCATCAAATATTGGACCCCGATTATTTTGGTTGGACCAAGGGTCATCACGACTTGACCCCATCCCACGTTTGTGTATTCTTCCCATATGAAGGGTTCTCTACATGCTCGATATAATACCAATTTGAACGATTAATATCCCATGTGGCAAAGACGTTCTGATCAGATTGACTACATACCCTTTTTCTCAATATATGTGCTGAGATTCTTTACGTGTTTAACAAAATAGATAAGCGAGAGGGATCATACAATACCAGCTACTACTTTAAACTTCTTGGTCAAATTGCCGTCTTCATCATATGCAAACTAGCTATGCCCTGAAGAAGTCCATGTGTATGGACGAAACACGTCGGCTGTTTAGTTCATCCTGATCGTTGTTTTAACCCTGTTTAAATAAAAGAAGAACTTTTGAAGAATATACCTTTGGACACGGATCTAATACTTTCCTTGTTTGTTGGTGAACCTTTGCTTTTGTTTCAAATTGGGACTTACAGAGGTGCTAAAGGCCTTGCCAATTGTGGTACAATTAATGATTTACCTTTTTTTTTTTTTTTTTTAAGGGAAAGAGCACTGGCACTGGGGCCTTGTTAGCAGGCTTCAGTGCCCTGTCCGAGTCGGAAACCAGCACCTAGTAGTTCTAATAGTAGCACAAAGTGAGGGGAACTGCAATAAAATTCCAGTTTCCTACAGCAGAAAAAAAGATGTTTGGGAGCACTGTCGACACCCTGAACCAGTTCATGAAAGACAACGAAACGGCAAAGTCCATGGAGGCACTGCAGTTTAGAGGAGGTTTACGAAGAGGTACAGTGCCATCACGCATGCCTGTGGGGACATCCAGCTTTCAATCAGGAACGTCACACGAGGCGTTCCAGAGAAGCAGTTAAACCTCAGCACCCCAGGAGCACCGGCAGTACCAGCAACAAGGAAGGTAGTCCTTTAACGAAAGAACACGGGGAAGGGGACAGCTTCAGAGGGGAGGCGCAACCCCCACCAAAAAGTGACTTCCCCAAAAAATAACAGCCTCTCACATACACCAGTGGGAGGCAAAATAAGAAATCACAGCCTCTTGCACTCAACACCAGTGGGAGGCAGAATAAAGAACTTTCTTCAGGAGTGGTGGAACAGAACATCAGACAAGTGGATCCTGAAAGTAATACAGTATAGATATTGCATAGAATTGGACAAGGTGCCGCCAACAAGGAGACCAAAAAAGGTCTATTCAAAAGAAGAAATATCTCTACTTAAGCAAGTAGAGGAAGTGCTGGAAAAGAGAGCAATTGAAAGAACGCAAAGAGCAGAAATCAACAAAGGATATAATTCAACTTATTTTCTGATTCTGAAGGTAGACTGATTTCTATGCCCAATTTTAGACCTCAGATTAAAAGTGGCAACCTGCCAGGAAGTCATCCCACAATTACAAAAGGGGATTACATGGCAACTATAGACCTAAAGGACGCCTACTTGCACATCCCAATGAATACAAAATACAAACATAAACAAAACTCGCTACCAGTTCACAGTACTGGCTTTCAGGATAGAATCAGCGCAAGAGTCTTTATAAAGTGTCTAGCAGCAGTGGAGGCTCATTTAAGAAGACAAGGCATCCATGTCTATACTTACCTGGACGATTGGTTAGTAAGAGCAAACTCCCACAGCAAGTGCAAAGATCATATATAGTTGGTAATGAGAACTACATTCACGTTGGGATTCTCAATAAACGTAGAGAAGTCATCACCAACACCTGAGCAAGAAAAAAGGTTTCTAGAAGCAAGGATCAACTCCATACAGGGGAAGGTATATCCCTGAGAAAAAAGAATAGTCGTTGTTGCTGGAAACTCACCTTTACCAGAAGGGGTAAGCTAGGACAGTAGGCAAATTGTTAGGGAACATGGCATCATGCATCCCTTTGATTCCATAGGTGAGACTACATATGAGACTAATTCAACAATGGCTTCAAAGCCCATAATCACAAGCAACAGGGAGTTGGGAAGATGTATTGGTTGTCATGCAGAAGCCACAGGGAGAGACGATGTGGTGGAACAAATCAAATATTATGCAAGGGAGGAACTTTGCATAACCAACTCTGACAGTGACAATTACAACAGATGCCTCACAAATGGGTTGGGGCGCTCACATGGGCTCGCTCAAGGTGAGAGGATTCTGTAAGGAACGAGATGCAGTACAACGCATCAATATATTGGAACTAAAGACAGTGTCTCTAGCTTTAAAAGCCTTTCAGAAAGAGCTATTAGGAAAGACAATATTGTTCCAAACAGACAACACAATGACAATGTTTTACATCAAGCAAGGGAGAACACAATCCCTTCCATTATCAAGACTAGCCCAAGAACTCAGGAAGTGAGCAATACAAAGGAGGATGGAAATAACAGCAGTTCATCTACCAGGCAAGGACAATACAGTAGCAGACAGACTGAGCAGGCAAGCTTCATGTTCCCACAAATGGGAACTATACCAAAAAGTACTCCAGAAGATCTTTTCGAGTTGGGGAGCACCAACAGTAGATCTATTTGCAACACCACTGAAGGCAAAATGCCAAAGCTTTGCCCCCAGACAACCATACCACCAATCCCAGGGAGATGCACTGTCGATAGACTGGTCAGGGATATTTGCTTACGCTTTTCCCCCCCTATAGCACTGGTACACAGAGTGATCAGCAAATGCAGGAGAAACAAAATGACACAAATACTATTTGCCCTACAGTTGGCGAGGCAAACATGGTTTTCAGAGCCAAGGGAAATAGCTCAAGGGAAGATTCTGAAATTACCAACACAACAAGATTTATTGTCAATGGAAGAAGGAAGGGTACTACACCAAGAACCAGAGTCTTTAAGCCTGGCATCCTGGCTCCTGAATACTTAGATTTTGGTCATCTAAAGCTACCAGAAAACACAATGGCTGTTCTAAGAGAAACAGGAAAAACAAAAACAAGGAAGTGCTACATGGCTAAATGGAAGAGATACGTTCTATGGTGTCTAAAAAAGGCCTATGAAGGAAGAACACAAAAGATGCTAGTTTTAAGATACCTCACACACCTGATAGACTGCAAGTTAAGATATGCTTATTTAAAAGTACACATAGCGGCATTAGTGGCTTACATCACAGGTCACATAGGAAGATGCTTCTTCACAGCTGCAGTAATAAAGAGGTTTTTGGAAGGGGCAAAAAGAATTGCACCACTAAGAAAAGTACCTGCACCCACATGGAATCTAAATGTGGTACTCACACAATTAATGAAGGCATCGTTTAAACCATTGCACAAGGCCACATTAAAAATTATCACCCTAAAGATAGCATTTCTGGTGGCATCACATCTCTGTGCGGGGTAAGTGAGATACAAGCATTCACAGTTCAAGAACCATACTTTCAGGTGCACAAGGACAGGATCATCTTGAGGACAGATCCACAGTTCTTACCTAAGGTAGTGTCACACTTCCGCATGAATTCCAAGTTTTTTCCAACAATTAAAGACTCACGCAGAGAGAGCGTTACACACCCTGGACTCAGAGCGGCAAGAGACGAGCAGAAAGACAAAGCAACTTTTTGTCTCCTTTGCAGGCAATAATATGGGGAAACCAGTAACTAAGGGAAAAATTGGCAGATGGATCTCACAGACTATTCAGCTGTGCCACGCAAGTGCAGGGGAAAAACTGCCTTCAACACTAAGAGCACATTCAACAAGGAAGAAAAGATCGACCATTGACTTTCTGGCAAATGCACCTTTACAGGAGATATGTATGGCAGCAACGTGATCACCAGTACGCACATTCACCAAACACTACTACATAGACATTCAAATGTACAAGGAAACTCAAGTAGGACAAAGGGTCTTACAACATCTGTTTACAAATCAAAGTTCATCTTTAACCCAACCACTCTGCAAGAGCAATAAAACCGCTACAGAATCTATGCACAGCATATTAATCCAGAAAAGATTCACACTGCAAAACGTATAGTTTCTTACCTGTAGGTGTAGTTTTGCAGCTTGGAGAATTTTCTGAATTCACAAGCGACCCACCCACCTCCACCAAGAAGATAGAAGATGGAAAAAGAGAAGAGACAAGAAAAAACAAAGAATCTGAAGATAGCTACCAAAGCTGGAAGCTTCTGGGGGAGGGTGTACAACATCACAGGAAGCACCAAATGAGTACCCGTCAACGCCCAACAACAACAAAAATAGAAGAAAGAGTACAAAAATGTGGAGAATTCCGGACCCAACCACTAAATGGCGAATAAGGCACAGCATGTGAATCCAGAAAATTCTTCAAGCTGCAAAATGACACGTACAGGTAAACTGTACGTTTTCTTGTTTTTGTCCCTCATTCGGCAATCCATTACTGTGGGCACTCTAAAAGTGCTCCTTTTGGCATCTTTACTGTTGCCTGAACAGACCTTGTTGTTTCTGTCTTCAATGTTATGCGCTTTTTGAAAGGTTTACATTTGTCCCCCTCCTTTTGTTATGCCACATTGGGATCTTAACTTGGTCCTCACATATGTGATGTGCATTTCCTGTGAGCCACTTCACAGCTGTTCCTTGTGGCTTCTCACCCTCCGACGGTGCTCCTTGTCTCCATAACATCGGCACAGCATGTGAGTGATCTTCAGGCTCTGTCAGCCCGCCGTACACCACCTTCTTCCCAGACCAGAATTATTCTTCAGACACTGGCATCCTTCTTGCCTGAAGTTGTGACACCATTCCACGTCAGTCGAAAGATCAACTTGCCTGCGTGCTGTGCTCTCAGGAAGTGGAGAGGCTCCACCGTTTGGAGTCTAAGAGAGTGCTGAGCTTTTATATTGATCATACCAAAGAACCCCAGGTGGATGATCAGCGGTGTGTGGTTTTCTATAGCAAGCAAAGGCAGGACTATGCAGAAGAGAACCATCTCCTGCTGGAGCGTGCTTTGCATTAAGATCTGCTATGCTTTGTCCAAAAACCAGCCTTTGGAAATACTGTGTGCTAATTCTACCAGTGCCAAAGCTTCTACCAGTCCGTTGGCACATGGAATCCCTGTCCTGGACATTTGCCAGGAGGCTACGTGGGCATTCCTTCATAAGTTCATTACACAGTTTTGTCTGGATAGTTAGGTTTGCCAACAGGGGATTTTGCCCACTCGGTCCTGCAGGACTCTATGGCTAGAAGTCTCTATCAGAAGAACAAGTTACTTGCCTTTGGTAAATTTCTTTCTGGTAGAGATCCATCTAGCTCCAGATTCCCCACCGACCCTTCCATCCTCCCCATTCTGTGATTGAAATCTATCCATTAATCAGATCCAGTGTCTAGGAATCTGCACACTGATCACAGCTAATTTGCTTTTGGGGCTCAGCGTTCAGGGTATGGACAGCCTTGAAAGCAACGGATGTCATCCTGCAGGAATGGCACCTATGTGGGCTCCGTGTGTCATTTCCTGAGTGTAATGGTGTCAGCGCGATGCCACCTACCAGTGCAGAGAGGTACTGCTGAAAAATTTTCAGATACAGTCCTGATGCCTGGAGAATGTTCAAAAGGTGAGGACTCTGTAGCTAGAGTCTCTATCTGAAAGAGCATTACAGATGGGAAGTAACTTATTCGTTGGTGCCTACTGAAATATTAAGTTAGTGGAGTAAAATCAGATTACTATCTGACCACATAGATGTGTTAACCAGACTATACCAAGGCCACTGCTGAATCTTCAAAATCCACAGAAGGACATTAGCACATCCGTAACAGGATGCTGTTTCCCAGCTACTTCCTCGGGATGTCAGCTCCATCATCTGAACTCTGACAATCTTCTATCATCCTTTACCAATACAAACTGTTATGCCAATGGCTTGCATGGGCTTCGGAGCCTTGCCCTACATCTATATATTTCTATGCATGCCTTCTTTACAGCTTTGTGCCCATCTGCGCCTAATACACAGGGGTGCCCCATGACCACTTGCTGTTCTAGCCAAAAGCCTTATGTCCCACTGTCAGCCCGTTCAATCTAGTGCTGGAGATATGGCAGTCACCCTTTTTACTTCAGCGTCCCTACCTGAGTGGAACTCTCCACCTCTCCAACTAAGAATGATAAAATACAAAAAATTGGAAGATTCCTAAAGACTCACCTCTTCACCCTGGCATTTGGATAATACTCTCTCCATGACAACACTCTCCTGATATATCTTGTGGTCTGCTCAGTCAGGCATGCCTCCTCTCTGCTTGTCATTGATGGACCCCCACATCCATTATAACCACAGGAGACCACAGCTTGCATAGCATTGATGAGAACTTCTATGAAGCCAGGTAAATCTTTATCGGTTTCAGAATGGGTAGATCAGTTAATGAATTGAACTTGAGAGTATTAATGGCATATGGATCATTTAGTGAATCTGACTTAAAGTTGTTAAAGATCAGCTTACTTGATTTTGAAAAAATAGGCTGAAATTCTGAAAATGAAAAAATTCCTTGGGCTTGAACTGACCATGTGAAAAGGTGAAATTTGATCATGTAGTATAGTTGTGGATGTTTACAGACTTTTAATAGAAGACCTCTGATAAATCATCATATAGTGGTTAACATGAGTGAATCAAAGAAGCAACACTTTTTTACACATTACATTCCTTAATCTTTTTTCATTCCAAGAAGCAGGAGGAATTGCATTTTTGTTTCAAAGTCATTTTTTATTAAAAGTATTTTGTAGTTTTGTTTTTCTCACTGGTGGGATCCTCATGTTCCATGTTCAGAATGAGCCTTCCAGGCATGCAATTTTACCATGCCCAGTTCACCTTTATACCATAGGGTGGGGTTTTCTCCAAGAGAAGTGACGTTTATTTAAGAAGGTTAGTTCTCTTGCAATTCACATAATAGCATCAGATTACCTCCTGGTGTGCTCTATGCGCTTGATTTCGGGAATGCTTCTCTATTGGCCTCTGTTTTTTTTTTTGGACCTACCATATTTATGGCGTGCTTGTCTGCTAGACGTGCACAAGTCACCCTACACACACGTACTCGGATGTTGTCCCATCTGCCAAGAGTCTCCTTGCGAGCGATGATGGGTGGAAAAGAACATTCAAGAGAGAGTCAGCTTTCCATGTGCTTCACTGCTTACACATGAGCGGGATAAGAGAATGCAAAGCGCCCTGATCTGGAAAGTCAAGCATAGTTACCTTAGTTGATGAGTTGATAGGCGATAAGTGTGCGGATGGTTGAATACGCATAAGAGAAAGAAGACTAGAATGTTCTTTTTACTTGCTTTTTGTGGTGTGCACATACATACATGTCTGCCTTTCTGCTGGTTTGTGGATCCGTCTCTGGCTGTGATATGTACATGTTCGGAAGGCAGGCCAGTCTGGCAAGTGTTTTTTTTTTTTTTACGTTTTTTATTTTAGTTCTACAACGTAAGAATTTTTGTACATTGTTGAAATAGGAAATGTTCTACATTATGTTGCATATTCAGGTCTTTTGTTTTTCCTCATTTAGGTGCATTGTTGAAACAGAAAACCTTGACGAACGGGTAATTGTAGTGAGTCGTATAATTGAAATACTTCAGGTATTTCAAGAGCTGAACAACTTTAATGGTGTGCTGGAGATTGTCAGTGCTATGAACTCCTCCCCTATTTATAGACTGGACAACACTTTTGAGGTAGGTTAAAAATCAAACGTGTTTATCTGTATGAAATGAGTGTTTCAAATGCATTATTACATAATTTATAGTGATTTTTCCTACTTTCTCCCTGATTTCATATAACAGTTGAGGAGTTATGGTTGTCTTCTTTTATTTTGAACTATTTAGAGTAATCTGTTCTTCCAGAAATGAGAAATGACGGTGCAATTCAAATGGTAAAATTAATTCTAAAACCATTAAAAACAGAGCAGCTGAATTGTGTTATGTTTTCTCTGATATGTTACAACTTATTTGGTATGTTTTTGTATCTATATTTCTGATGGATACATCTGCCTGTGGATTCCTCCTTTTGAACTACCCCCAATGCGCAGCATTCCACGGAAACTTTTCTCCTCAGCTCTCCCACGTTGACGAGGACGTCACAATGGAACGGCTTCGCCCGCGACTCCACGTGATGTCATTGGAGCCATAAGAAGACCTTGTCAGCGTGCTGACTTCAGTTCCCTTTTTTCTGCGCTGTCGACGCGTAACTGTTTGTTCAAGGCATGTGTGCTGTAGATACACATGCTTTGCATACTCCTGCCATCTAGTGTTGGGTCCGGATGTTTGCAAGTTGTTTTTCTTCGAAGTCACGAGGTAAGGTGATTCCTCCTTTCGGTGATAGTGTGCATGGACATCGACTTCATTGTTTTTTTCCGCCTTCGGGTTCGGATATGTATGCTGCGCTCCGGTTCGAAACCGTTCTTCGGGTTCCCCTCGGTGCGCAATCCACTCTACCCTCGACGGTATTGTTTCCGTATGCGTTTCCCTGTTCTCCGCGTATTGAAACGCTAGACAAATTCTCCATTTTCGATTGGAAACCTCGTGGGCAGCCGTCGGGCCTAGCCGCGTCGGTCCAGCCTTCTGTCGATGGAACGGACTCCATTCCAATTCTGTCTTCGGTGCCACGCCAAGAACCCTCACACTGACCTACATCAAGTTTATAACTTGTGCCTTTCCCCAGAGCACGACTGCAACGCTTGTAAATCGTTTCGGTCCAAGAAGAGACTACGCGATCATCGGGCTCGACGACGAGAGATGCAACGTCAAAGCATCCAACACACTCCGGATGTCTTTGGGGAGGAATCCGAGCAATAGGAGATCGAATCTTCCGCCACAGAAGAAGAGGCCTTCTCCGTTCCAGAGTCCGATTCCGAGCTCGAGATAGATCTGGGTTCCGAAGATGTGCCTCTGGGACAAGGTGCCCTGACTAACGAAGACCCCTTGCCCCCTAAATCCTCTTCCAAAATACATAAGGCAACTGCAGCACCGCTGCCTTCTGGCCAAGGTCGGCACGAGACAATGTTTCTGACGCCCCGCCTCTTGGCACCGAAACAAACTGTCAAGCCTTCCGGCTTGGGACCGAGTCGACCGAAATTACCTTCAGATCCGAAACAATCAGGCTCCAAGGACAAATCTAGTTCGGAGCCGAAACCCTCTGCTTCGAAACAAAATCACGCTAGTCTCTCTGAGCCTCCAGAACCAATTTTAGACGTTCTTATGGCCAAATTTGACCCTAAACAGAAAAAGATTTATATTAATCCTGATACTGGACATATTTCTGCTAAAACACAGCAAAACACAAACTTCCTTCAGAAGACACTTCCAATAAGAGTCCTCTAAAGAAGAAGAAGGACATGGCTACCAGACCGGTTTATCCTGCCCCTCAACCCTCTCCGCCTCCACCATCTTCTTCACAGTTACTATTTGACGATCCCTTACACATAGCACCTCAGGGATCTCCACATACAGATCCAGATGGGGATCATGGGGCTGATGATACTCATTTGCCTGTAGGCCTATGGAATGATTACACCATTGACCCTCCAGAAGATAATGACCCAGACCTTTACCCTGCAAAGGCATCACCACCAGACGATAATATGGCTTACCAGCAACTCATTGCTAGAGCAGCAGAGTATCATGGGGTGGCCTTACATAAAGAGACCTTAGAAGAGGACTTTTTATTTGAAACACCTGGGTTCAAACACAGGCCAAGTCAAACACTCCCTATGCTTAAAGGCATGATGAGGCATGCTGATGATATCTTTAAAGACCCTGTCCGAGCAAGTATTTTAACTCCAAGGGTAGATGAAAATTATAAACCCTCGCCATCAGATCCTGTGTTTATCAAAGGACAGTTACCTCTGGACTCCTAGTAGTGTCCAATGCTCGCAAAAGAGCTAATATCCAAACCTCTGGGGATGCACCTTCCCCAGATAAGGAATCTAAACTTATAGATGCCTCAGGAAAACGAGTGGCTGTTCAAGCCGCTAACCACTGGTGCATCGCAAACACACAGGGCCTACTAGCTAGGTACAACAGGGCACACTAGGATGAGATGGAGCAACTGCTCCAATATCTCTCAGACGAACACAAAACTAAGGCACAGCAGTTAGTTGAAGAGGGAAAACTCATGTTCGAGGTATATGAGCTGCAGAATACATACTTGTGCATAGATCGCCATCTGGTGGTGGGCTCGGATGTTTGCAGTTTGTTGTCTTGGAAGAAGTCTTTGTAGTCACGAGATAGGTGACTCCTCCCTTGGACGATAGTGCGCATGGGCATCGACTCCATCCTCAGATTGTTTTGTTCCGCCATCGGGTTGGGATGTGACTTGCTGCGCTCCGGTTCGGTACCGTGTTTCCAACCCTTTTCGGCGCGCAACCATCATCACTCAACGGTATTGTTTCGTTCGCATGCCCTTCGACGCGCTAACTTCAAAATCCTCGATTCCGGTCGTCGACGCGGGCCGCTGGGCCTATCGGCGCCATTTGGGCCTACGGCTAATGGAAAGGACTCCATTTAAAAAATGCCCCCAGTGTGGAGCTAAATTTCCACACAGTGACCTCCACAAGGTCTGCAACCTTCGCCTCTCGCCAGAACACGAAGAAAAGGATTGCCAGGCCTGTGCCTCTTTTCGCTCCAAAAAGACTATCCGTGATCGCCGGGCTCGACGACACATTATGACTCAACAAGCTACACCGGCGCCACACAACATCTTCGACGAAGGCCCCGATGTTCCAGAGGCAGAGGATTCAGAGGAGCTCGACATCGTCTCCGAAGCTGACGACTCCGACGACCACATCACTCCAGGTCAACGAGTGAGTACAAACGTCCATGCCCCTGCCCCACCAGATAAACAGAAGGCTCCGGTCAAAACTTCGCCTGAAGGCCTTAGTCGAGACCGAGGGAAAACTTCAGAAGCCCCGCCTCCGGGCCCGGCTCCGAAGACAAACAAAAAGCCTTCCGGCAGCTCGGGACCGAGCAAGCCGCATATCAGTACCCATAAGACACCTTTGGTACCGAAATCAGGGATACACCCTATTCCTGCTACGTCCAAAAAGGCCTCTGTATCGAACCTTTCAGCACCGAAAGACCATAAGGCCTCGGAACCGAACAAACACCGAAAACCTTCGGATCCGAAGAAAATTCCCGACTCGGCACCGACGTTGAAGCCAAAGGAGCACAAGAACCCTCCTACGGCTTCAGAGTCCAAATCAAAACCACGTTCGGAACCGAAACAATCGGCACCGAAAGGAGACAACAAGCAGGAAGAGCTTTTTCGACCAGATCCTATCGATCCAAAACAAAAGACTTTACATGTGGACCCTAAAACAGGCCATATTGTCAGTCTCTCAACAAAGAAGAGGAAATCAGATACCTTACACCCTTCTGAGGTACCTGTGAAGAAAAGAGACTTTGCAACTTCACCCCTAAGAACCTCTTCTCCTATTCTTCCTACCAAACCTTTGTCTCCTACAAACTCTCCTATACACTCTCCTAGACTCTCTCCAATACTTCCATACTCACCACTGGATGAGGATGATCTAGGGGACGGGGGTGGACACCATAAGGACCCTTTAGATGATCCTGATGATGACACTACTCCACCACAGGATACATGGGACTATTACAACAATCCCACAGATCCTCCAGACCTTCCTGATCCGGATGTATACCCATCTAGGCCATCCCCCCCAGATGACAATATAGGATTTAGTCAGCTCATTAATAGGGCTGCGCAATATCATGGCGTTGAACTCCATTCAGACCCCATGGACGAAGACTTCCTTCGTGACACATTTGCTCAGTCACAAAAAACAATACATACATTGCCCATGCTTAAAGGTGTCATTAAACATGCACTAGACATATTTAAAGACCCTGTTAGGACCAGCATCCTCAATCCTCGGATTGATAAAAAGTACAAGCCTGCCCCTAACGATCCAATTTACATTAAAGGACAACTTCCTTTAGATTCTTTGGTAGTCTCCAATGCAAGAAAACGTGCTAATTCCCAAACCTCTGGTGATGCTCCACCTCCAGACAAAGAGTCTAAACTGCTAGATGCATCAGGTAAACGAGTTGCCTCCCAAGCAGCTAATCACTTGAGAATAGCTAATGCACAAGCATTGCTTGCCAGATACGACAGGGCTCACTACGATGAGCTCGAAGATCTTATTCAACATTTACCTGACCAATACAAAGCCAAGGCCAACGATCTGGTCCAAGAGGGCAAATTAATTACCAATGCATCCATCAAATGTGCCCTCGATGCAGCAGACACTGCATCTAGATTTCTCAACGCCAGTGTCTTACTTCGCAGACATGCATGGTTGCGCATTTCTGGGTTTAAAGAAGAAGTGCAAACATCTATCCTAAATCAGCCGTTCGATCAAGAGCACCTCTTTGGCCCAGCTGTGGATACAGCTTTGGAGAAAATGAAAAAAGACAGACACTGCAAAATCTATGGGAGCATTACAGTCTCACACACCACGAGGTTCCTTTCGTCGCTCCTTTTATAGGGGTGCATCCAAAAACATTAGCACAGACAGTACTTCCTCCACCTACAAGAGTCCCACACAAACATCACCTAACAAGGCATATTTCAGAGGTGGGTACAGAGGAAATAATAAGGGGAGAGGTCGAGGTAACAATAACCGAACCTCCCCTACTACCAAACAATGACTTCCCTCCTCTCCCTCCAGACCATTCCACTCCGGTCGGAGGAAGGCTCTCACAGTTCCTACCTGTCTGGAACTCCATCACTACAGACAAATTATCCAGTATGGTTACTGCCTGGAACTTACCGCAAGTCCCCCAACCATACCACCCAAACAACGTCCAATGTCCATGGAACATCTAACACTCCTCAAACAAGAAGTTCTCTCATTTCTTCAAAAGCATGCAATAGAACCAGTTCCCCTCCAGCATCAAGGCACAGGGGTTTACTCCCTTTATTTTCTCATCCCCAAAAAAGACGGTACTCTCAGACCAATATTGGACCTCAGACCTCTGAATATCTACATACCATCAGACCATTTTCACATGGTCACCCTTCAACAGGTCCTCCCACTGCTCCAGCAAGGCGATTTCCTTGCCACTCTAGATCTCAAGGATGCCTAATTCCATATTCCTATACACCCTGCTCACAGGAAATATCTATGGTTCATAGTGGACGGTCAGCACTATCAATTCAAGGTTCTCCCATTCGGAGTGACCACAGCACCCAGAGTCAGTAGTGCGCAAGCTCAAACAACAGTCTCTCAAGATGATCCTGGTTGCTCCAACATGGGCCCGGCAACCTTGGTTCACAACACTCCTCGAACTCTCAGTAGTTCCACACCAAAAGCTACACATCTCCCCAAAGCTTCTAACACAGAACCGTGGAGAGATAAGACATCCAGATCCAGCTCAACTAAACCTAGCAATCTGGCTCCTGAAGTCCTAGAGTTCGGTTACCTCAACCTTCCACCGGACTGTATGAACATTATTAAGGAAGCTAGACGCCCTACTACTAGAGCTTGTTATGCAGCCAAATGGAAAAGATTTGTCATTTACTGCAATAACAACAAAATTGACTCATTAGATGCTTCAATTCAGAACATAATTTGTTATTTACTGCATTTACAAAGATGTAATCTGGCATACACATCCATAAGACTACATCTTGCTGCCCTTGCCGCTTACCTACAAAACAGACAACATTTGTCATTGTTTAGGGTACCTGCCATCAAAGCGTTTATGGAAGGCCTTAAAAGGATAATTCCTCCCACAATCCCACCATCTCCAGTGTGGAATTTAAACATTGTCCTTACTAGGCTCATGGGTCCCCCATTTGAACCTCTACACAAATGCGAACTGCAGTTCCTTACATGGAAAGTAGCTTTCCTTGTCGCAATCACCTCTCAGAAGAATAAGTGAGATCCAGGCTTTAACCATACAAGGACCATTCTTACAAATACATCATAACAAGGTGGTTCTTAGAACAAATCCAAAATTCCTTCCCAAAGTAATCTCTGCTTTCCACCTTACTCAATCTGTGGAATTACCCGTTTTCGTCCCAAAACCAGATTCCGTAGCAGAGAGAGCTCTTCACACACTTGATCTCAAAAGAGCTATACTTTATTACATTGACAGAACTAAACCTTTTAGAAAGACAAACCAACTGTTTGTAGCTTTCTCTCCACCTCATAAAGGAAACCCAATTTCCAAAGCTGGAATTGCCAGGTGGATAGTCAAATGTATTCAAATATGCTACCACAAAGCAAAACGCACATTAACAATACCCCCTAGAGCGCATTCAACACGCAAACTAGGGGCTTCCATGGCATTCTTAGGGAACATTCCCTTAGATGACATTTGTAAAGCAGCAACATGGTCCACGTCACACACCTTCACCAAACACTATTGTGTAGATGTGCAGGCAAAACAACAAGCTTCTGTGGGCCAGGCTGTTCTTAAAACACTTTTTCAGACCACTGCAACAGATACAGGTAAACCGCTAAAGGAGAGCACTGCTATACAGTCTATGCACAAGTATGTATTCTGCAGCTCATATGCCTCGAACGGAAAATGCTACTTACCAGTATGCATCTGTTCTTGGCATGTAGAGCTGCAGAATCACATACGCCCACCCGCCTCCCCAGTACCTCTATCTGTTCCAGCGTTATCTTACTTAGATACTTACACATGGACATCTTTTCTCTTTCTTACAAACTCCATCATTTCCCTTCACGGCGAAAAACAATATGAGGATGGAGTCGATGCCCATGCACACTATCGTCCAAGGGAGGAGTCACCTACCTCGTGACTACAAAGACTTCTTCCAAGACAACAACAAACTGCAAACATCCGATCCCACCACCAGATGGCGATCTATGCACAAGTATGGATTCTGCAGCTCTACATGCCAAGAACAGATGCATACTGGTAAGTAGCATTTTCCTTCTAACTACTCAATCAGATGTGCTTTAGATGCAGCTGTCACTGCGGCTAGTGAGCATCCTCCTCAGAAGGCATGCATGGCTTAGGATCTCAGGGTTTAAGTGTGAAGTTCAACAGCCCATTTTGAACACCCCCTTTGACAAGGAACACCTGTTTGGTCCTGTAGTCGGCCAGTCATTAGAAAAAATGAAAAAAGACACCGAAGTGGCAAATTCCATGGGAGCGCTCCAGTCACCATCAAATAGAGGCTCCTTTTGCTGCTCATTTTATAGAGCAGGGTCTAAGACAACATCCTCTGACCCAAATGCTTCCTCTTATAAAGGCAACAATCAATCCTTTCCCTTTAGAGGAGGATATAGAGGAAACCATTTCAAAGGTAGAGGTAAAGGCGCCACACTGCTTAACACCCCTTCCCCTAGCAAACAGTGACTTGCCCACACTTCCCCCCGATCACTTAACACATGTTGGGGGAACACTTCATCAGTTTCTCCCCATTTGGCAATCTATAACAACCGACAAACGGGGGCTCGACCTTATCCAACATGGTTATTGCCTGGAGCTCACCTCCAGTACACCAAACATTCCACCTTGCGTTCACAAACTGTCGTCAGACCACTTACAGTTACTCAAACATGAGGTGCAATCTCTCTTAGAAAAGGGAGCCATAGAACCTGTTCCGTTTCAGTACCAAGGTTCAGGGGTTTACTCCCTCTATTTTCTAATCCCCAAAAAGGGCGGCTCCTTAAGACCAATTTTGAATCTCAGAGAGTTAAACCAGTACATACTGTCAGAACATTTCCACATGGTAACGCTTCAACAAGTCCTTCCACTTCTACAGCAAGGCGATTTTATGTCCACACTGGACTTAAAAGACGCATATTTTCACATTCCCATTCATCCTGCTCATCGCAAATACCTCCGATTTGTGATAGCGGGCAAACCCTATCAGTTCAAAGTACTTCCATTCAGAGTGACTACTGCTCCCAGAGTAATTACCAAATGTCTAGCAGTGGTGGCAGCTCATCTCAGAAGACAACAAATTCATGTCTTCCCGTACCTAGAAAACTTGCTCATCAAAGCCAGCACACACCAAAAGTGTCTAGAACACACTCAGACCACACTACACCTACTCCACCAATTGGGTTTCACAGTCAACATTCAAAAGTCTCACCTACAGTCTTCACAGATACATTCTTATCTATGAACCACTCTCAACACTCGGATGGCTCTAGCCTCCCCCAATGCAGCCAGAATTTCCAATACCCAAACTCTATTGCTGCTGTTCCAAACCAACCAAACCTTGCTAGCCAGGACTTTCATGCGCTACTGGGAATGATGGCGTCATGCATTGCAATAGTGCCTCATGCAAGACTACACATGCGTCCAGTACAAGAATGCTTGGCACGTCAGTGGAATCAGTCACAGGGTCAATTAACAGATCTAGGGTTAGTAGACAGCCGCACCCATCGTTCTCTGCAGTGGTGGGACCCATATAATTTATCAAAAGGGCAGCCTTTCATCCATCCAGTTCCACAAGTCGTGCTAACAGCAGACGCATCTCTCACGGCTTGGGTTGCACATCTCCATCATTACACAATTTAGGGTCCCTGGGACGAGAAACGCAAACGTCTACACATCAACTATTTAGGACTTCTAGAAGTATTTCCAGCGCTAAAAGCTTTTCAGTCTCATCTCACAGGCAAAGTTGTCCTAGTCCGTATGGACAACATGACAGCGATGTACTATGTACAAAAACGGGGGGGGGGGGGGGCATGACTGTCTCGGACAATTTGGAAATGGGCAATCCATCACAAGATTCACCTTCTCGCAGAACACCTCCCAGGTGTGGACAATCATATTGCCGACCTCAGCAGAAGGAGACAGCAAATACACGAGTGGGAACTACATCCCCAAGTTCTCCTTCCATACTTTCAACAATGGGGATATCCGCAAATAGATCTGTTCACCACAGCAGACCACGCACAATGCCCAAACTTCACCTCTAGGCTCCCACACCCTCTATCCAAAGACAATGCCCTATGGATGAATTGGTCAGGAATATTTGCCTACGCTGTTCCGCTTCTCCCACTGCTTCCGTTTCTGGTTCGGAAACTCAGTCAACATCACTCACACTAATTTTGGTAGCTCCCACATGGGCCCGTCAACCATGGTACACCACCCTGTTGGAGCTCTCAGTAGTTCCACATCAAAAGCTACATCTCACCTCCAGTCTCCTCACTCAGAACCATGGTGAAATCAAGCATCCAATTCCTGAGGAGCTCAACTTAGCAATTTGGCTCCCGAAGTCATAGAGTTTGAATATTTAAATTGCCCACCAGACTACGACTATTCTTAAGGAAGCAAGACAACCTACTACCAGAGCTTGCTATGCAGCAAAATGGAAACGATTTGTTGTCTACTGTAATAACAAAATTCTACCTCCTAGATGCTTCTGTTCAGAAAATTGTCTGTTACCTTCTGCACCTACAGCAATGTGGACTAGGTTACACATCTATTTGATTGCACCTTGCAGCAGTAGCTGCGTATTTGCAAAACAGACAGCATTTGTCCTTGTTCAAAGTTCCTGTCATTAAAGCCTTTATGGAGGGCTTAAAAAGAGTTAAACCACCAAGAATCCCTCCGGCACCAGTGTGGAATCTTAATATCTGAAAGAAACAGTTTGTTATAGATTCCTTACCTTAGAATTACCCCAGGCGTCAGACTGGATCCGGAAATTTTTTCGTCAGCAGTACCCCTGCGCGTCGGAAGGTGGCGTCGGTCGACTCCGCGCTAGTCGTCGGCGTCGTGGTCGCCGGGATGACGTCGCAGCAGCTACATAGATGCCGCCCTCGCGCGCTGACGTCAGTTCTTTCTTTTTCCGTGCCAGCTTTCTTTTTCCGCGCCAGCAAGCGCAGATCCGGAGAGAGCGGTACCTCCAGTCACTTTTTGACTGACTTTTTCTCGACTTTGTCGACTTCGTTTTTGAGTCCATCGACTCCTGGTGCACGAGGGATGCCCGGCTTCAAGGCCTGCGGTTCCTGTAACCGACTGATGTCGGTGACGGACCCGCACCGCGTGTGCCTCTATTGCCTGGAGCGCGACCACGACCCCAAGTCGTGCTCCGACTGCCGGACCATGGTCCGAAGTCTGTGCGGGAGTGGTCCCGAAAGCTACTCGAGGCCCGGCAGTCGGCTCCGCGTCGCTCAAGGTCCCGGTCGCAGAGGAGGTCGAGGGACCGGTCGCGGAGCCAACACCATTCTTTGTCTAAGTCTTCGCACTCTGGGTCAGGTAAGTCGAAGCACACAAAGAAGTCGAAGAAGCATCGTCGCTCTTCGACTTCTCCCCGTCCGTCGGCCGAGGGATGCGGGTGGTGCCCCTCCCGCTGCTCTGCGTGCGGAGCCCGTAGAGTCGGCTCCGGGTTTCCCCCCCTTCCAGAGACCGGGAGCAACCCCTGCCCAGCTTCGTCAGTTTTACGAAGCGATGCAAGCCATCTTTGGGCAGCCCGACTCCGCCGGCGCGCCTTCGGGCCCCGCAGACTCGGCTGGGAGACCTGGGTCTGCGGCATCGGCGCCGCAGGGTCCCCTTGGATCCAGTCCTGGATCGGCGCCGGTCGACCTTGTTACGCCTCTCCCGGCGCCGATTCCACCGGCACCACGTCCGCAACGGGCGTCGGCTGTATCCCCAACTGACATTGACCCCGGCCTCCACCTCGAGGTAGACACGGAGTTGGACCGGCGGGTACTTTTGTGCCCTTGTTCTACCCTGGCTCTTTGAGACCAGATTGGCAGCCAGAGGAGGGTGAGGAGCACAGGGAGGGTCTGGGGACCCTTTAACCGACCAGTTGACCTATGAGCAGGACTGGAGAGAGGAACTGGGGGAAGCCAGTGGTCTGGATACCTCCCCAGACCATGGCATGTTGTCTCCTCCTACCGTGGCTACGGAGGAGGGAGCGTCATACGCAGTGGTGTTGCGTAGGGCGGCCGAGGCTCTCCACCTCGAGCTGCCTACGGTGGCAGTCAGGGCTAACCTCCTGACAGAGGTCCTTCATCCGGCAGCGAGCTCTTCGGAGCCCCTGCTGCCGTTTAATGAAGCCCTCACGGACATCGTTTTGGGCACCTGATCCAGGCCCAACACTGTGGACAGGATGATTGCCCGACGCCACCGCCCGGCCCTGGGCGACCCCACTTTGCTTTCCCAACACCCCACCCCTGAGAGCTTGGTGGTCCAAGCCTCCACTTCCAAAGGCGCATTCCCTAACGCACCACCCGATAGGGAATCCAAAAAGCTGGACCACCTTGGGAAGAAAATGTTTTCTTCCGCCGGCTTGGGACTGCGGTCGGTAAACACTGCATGTCTGTTGGGCCGTTATACCCACTCTGTGTGGGATACGGTAGCGCAGGTGCTGCCCTAGTGCCCGGAGGAGGCCCAGGCCGTGCTCTCCCGTGCAGTTGCCGAGGGGTGAGACGCAGCGACGTTTACCATCCGCTGTGGGCTGGATACCGCCGACGCACTAGGCAGGACGATTTCCACATCAGTAGCCCTTCGACGCTACGCCTGGTTGCGGTCGACTGGTTTTTCCGGGGATGTCCAATCCACTCTTATGGACATGCCCTTTGATGGCCGTCGCCTTTTCGGCGACATGGCAGACAACGCGCTGGAGCGCTTTAAGGACTCTCGGGCTACGGCCAGGTCGTTGGGCCTCTCCACCACCCACCCTGCGCAGTAAGCCTATCGCCCCTTTCGTGGCTACGGAAGGGGTGCCCCGCCTCGTCCCACCCAGGGCCACAGGCCGGCGCAAGCTGTTCAGCCTCTGCGCGGCCGGGGACTTGGGAACCAGCGCCGTGGTTCTGGGGGCCAGCGGGCGGGCCAGTCCACCACAGCCCCCTCTGCAGCAGCCTCCAAACTCTCCTAGTCCGACCTTTCAGGGCCACCAAACGCCAGTGGGCGGCAGGATTCGCCATCACCTCCCCCACTTGCGCACCATCACGTCGGACAGGTGGGTTTTGCAAATAGTCCGAAGAGGCTACTCCCTCCCCTTCGAGACTACCCCTCCATCCTTGCCACCTCAGTACCATCGCATGTCGGAGGATCATCTGGCCCTTCTCCAACAGGAAGTTTCGTCACTCTTGGCCAAGGGAGCCATCGAGCGCGTTCCTGCCCCACAAGTAGGTCGTGGTTGCTATTCCCACTACTTTCTGGTGCCCAAGAAGGACAAAGGCCTGCGTCCTATCTTGGATCTCAGGAACGTCAACCGCTTCTTCCGGAATGAGAAGTTCAAAATGTTGACGCTTGCTCAGGTCTTGTCTGCCCTCGACCCTGGGGACTGGATGGTAGCGTTGGACTTGCAGGATGCTTACTTTCACGTCCCCGTCCTGCCGGCCCACCGGCGTTACCTGCGGTTCACGGTAGGCCTGGAGCACTTTCAGTTTACCGTGCTCCCCTTTGGCCTTACCAGCGCCCCTCGGGTGTTCACAAAAGTGATGGCGGTGGTCGCAGCTCATCTGCACAGATCAGGGGTTCCAGTCTTCCCCTATCTCGACGACTGGCTGTTGAAGGCGGGCTGCCCTAGGTTGTCGTCTCCCACCTCCAGACTACGGCCGGCCGACCTGCATTCGCTGAGGTTCTCCATCAACGTGCCAAAGTCACCCCTGATCCCCTCTTAGAAGCTCCTCTTCATCAGAGATGTTCTGGACACAACGCAGTTTCGGGTTTATCCTCCCGAACAGCGAGTCTGGGATATTCTGGCTATGATTCCGATCTTCAAGCCTCTATCCCGGGTTTCGGTCAGGATGACCCTCAGGCTACTGGGTCTGATGGCCTCCTGCATCCTGCTGGTGGACCATGCCAGATGGCATATGCGGGCTCTGCAGTGGGACCTGAAGTTCCAGTGGGCACAACATCAGGGGAATCTGTCCGATTGCGTCCAGATCTCGGAGGGCACTGCACACCAATTGCAGTGGTGGCTTGCGAACCAGGATTGGGTCGACGGCAGATCCCTCTCCCTTCCTCAACCAGAGTTCACAGTGGTGACCAATGCATCACTTCTGGGATGGGGCGGCCACATGGGGAAGGCGGAGATCAGAGGCCTCTGGTCTCCGGCGGAGTCCAGGCTCCACATCAACCTTCTGGAGCTTCGGGCGATTCGTCTTGCACTCAAGGCATTCCTTCCCTCTGTACGGGGAAGAGTAGTGCAGGTGTTGACGGACAACACCACTGTCATGTGGTACTGCAACAAACAAGGCGTGGTGGGGTCATGGACCCTATGTCAGGAGGCCCTCCGCCTCTGGACATGGCTGGAAAATCAGGGCATATCCCTGGTGGTTCAACACCTGGCAGGTTCTCTGAACGCCAGGGCTGACGAACTCAGCCGCAGGTGCATGATGGATCACGAATGGCGTCTTCACTCGGAGGTGGTGCAAGGTCTCTTTCAGCAGTGGGGAAACCCTTGGTTAGATCTATTCGCCACCGAAGAGAACGCGCAATGTCAGCAGTTCTGCGCGTTGAAATTTCCTAGGCGACGCTTTTCGTCGCGAGTGGAGTTGCGGTCTTCTATACGCCTTTCTGCCTACACCACTTCTGCCCAGAGTGCTGAAGAAGATCAAGCGCGACCGGGCCCAAGTCATTCTTTTGGCTCTGGATTGGGCACGAAGAGTCTGGTATCCCGAGCTGCTCAACAGGGCCATCGATCCTCCGATCAGACTGCCTCTTCGGGAGGATCTTCTGTCGCAGCAGCAGGGGACGGTCCTGCACCCGAACCTGTCCAGCCTCCACCTCCTTGCGTGGAGATTGAGCGGCGGCAGTTGACGTCGTTTGACCTGCCTCCCGAAGTCTGCGATGTTATCTTGGCAGCCAGGTGTCCCTCCACTAAGACGGTATGCGCCTACAGATGGAACAAATTTGTGGCATGGTGCGCAGCAAAGGCTGTGGATCCCCTTTCCTCCCCTCTTTCTGAGGTTCTCTTGTTCCTCCTTTCTTTGGCCCAGCAGGGCTCTGCTCTGGGCACTCTAAAGGGCTACCTCTCCCGCCATTTCAGCCTTCCTTAGACTTCCTGATCAGCCTTCTCTTTTCAAGTCCCCTGTTGTAAATAGATTCCTTAAAGGCATTACTCATGCTTTTTCTCCTGTTCCCTTCGTAATGCCTCAGTGGGACCTGAACTTGGTTCTTACCTACCTCAT
This sequence comes from Calotriton arnoldi, assembly GCA_963921515.1. Taxonomy (NCBI): domain Eukaryota; kingdom Metazoa; phylum Chordata; class Amphibia; order Caudata; family Salamandridae; genus Calotriton; species Calotriton arnoldi. The sequence goes on from CAWUFW010003600.1 coordinate 676,155, forward strand.
GTGCGCTCCCTTTGAGCCGTTACATAACTGTCCTCTCAGACTTCTCACTTTGAAAACTGCCTTTCTGGTGGCTATCACCTCTGCACTCAGGGTGAGTGAGCTGCAAGCTCTTTCTTCCAAGCCTCCCTTTCTGGCTGTCCATCCGGACAAGGTCGTCCTGAGAACTAGACCTTCCTTTCTTCCCAAGGTGGTTACTTCTTTCCACATTGGCCAAACCATCACTTTGCCCACCTTCTTTCCGCCTCCGCATCCTTCAAAAGAGGAAGAGAGGCTCCACCGTCTGGATCCAAAACGTGCTCTTTCCTTTTACTTGGATCGCACCAAACAATTCCTGGTGGACGACCAGCTCTTTGTTGGTTACGTGGGCGCTTAGAAAGGTCGGGCCGTGCACAAACGAACCATCTCCAGGTGGGTCGTTCTGTGCATCAAAGCCTGCTACTCTTTGGCAAAGAAGGAGCCTCCAGTGGGGCTACGCACCCATTCCACCAGGGCGACGGCAGCTACTACTGCTTTGGGACGAGGCGTCCCCCTAAATGACATCTGGCAGGCAGCTACGTGGGCATCGCTGCACACGTTCACCAAACACTACTGCCTGGACTGCCAAGTCCGGAGAGACAGGTTCTTTGGCCGTTCTGTTCTCCAGGACTTTCTGTTGTGAACTTGGTTCGCAGACCCACCTCCGGGGTTGGTATTGCTGGGGTATCTATTCAAAGGTAAGGAATCTATAACTAACTGTTTCTTTCAGATGAACAAGTTACTTACTTTCGATAACGATATATCTATAAGAAACATAGGTTATAGATTCCTTACTGCCCCACCCATCCTCCCCATTCTGCGAACTGACTTCTAGGGTTAAGGATTTCCTTTCAGGGCCCTAGTTTTGTGCACCAGTGGTCAGTGTCTTGCATGGCTCTGCGCTTCTGGCGTGGAAAGTCGTGTACAGAACTGACGTCAACGCGTGAGGGCGTCGTCAATGTAGCTGCCGCGACGTCATCCCGGCGACCACGACGCCGAATACGGAGACGACCGACGCCACCTTCCGACGCGCAGGGGTAGTGCTGACGAAAAACTTTCCGGATCCAGTCTGACGCCTGGGGGTAATTCTAAGGTAAGGAATCTATAACTAACCTATGTTTCTTACAGCTATATCGTTACCGAAGGTAAGTAACTTGTTCGTTGCACTTACAAGACTCATGGGTTCACCTTTTGAACCACTACACAAGTGTCCTTTACAGTTTCTTTCATCGAAGGTTGCATTCCTCATTGCAGTCACTTCATTAAGGAGAGTTGGTGAGCTACAGGCATTAAGCTTAGAAGAACCCTTTTTTCAACTCCATAAAGAAAGGGTAGTTCTTCGCACCAATCCCAGATTCCTTCCCAAAGTGGTTTCTGCTTTCCATATTAACCAATCAGTTGTTATCTGTGTTCTTTCCTCAACCTGATTCAGTAGCAGAACCGGCTCTTCACACACTTGACGTCAAAAAAGCTTTATTGTATTATATCGAAAGAAGAAAAGATTTTTGTAAAACAAAGCAACTGTTTGTTTCTTTTACACCACCTCACAAATCCTATTTCTAAAGTGGCATTTCAAGATGGATTGTTAAATGCATTCAAACTTGCTACGCAAAAGCTAAAATAACTACCAATTCCCCCAGAGCACATTCCGCTCATAAAATAGGGGTATCTATGGCCTTTTTAGGTAGCATCCCTATAGCTGACATCTGTGAAGCAGCAACATGGTATACGCCACACACATTTGCCAAACACTATTGTGTGGATGTATTAGCACGCCAACAAGCCAATGTAGGGCAAGCAGTGCGAAAGAGACTTTTTCAGTCAACTGAAACATCTACTGGTTAGCCACCGCTTTGGGAGAATACTGCTATCTAGTCTATGCAAAGCATGTGTATCTACAGTACAGATGCCTCAAACGGATTACTTTACTTACCCAGTAAGCATCTGTTCTTGGCATGTAGAGCTGTAGATTCACATGCGCCCTCCCACCTACCCGGGCACCTGTAGTTGTTGCAGTTCTCATTATTTACGCATGGACATCTCTTTACTACACTTACTTACTCCATTCTCACCCTCTTGCGGGAAAACAATCTAACAATGGAGTCGATGCCCATGCACACTATCACCGAAAGGAGGAGTCACCTTACCTTGTGACTGGAAAGACTTCTTCGAAGAAAAACAACTTGCAAACATCCCGACCCAACACTAGATGGCAGGAGTATGCAAAGCATGTGAATCTACAGCTCTGCATGCCAAGAACAGATGCTTACTGGGTAAGTAACATAATCCTTTCCCAGGCTCTCCATTTCTGGGAGTTTCTTTGTTGCTGTTGTCGCGACTTTGTTGCTGTTAAAGAGGACTACTCCGAGGAAGTCTGGTTTTAAGCCATGCAGAGATTGTGGGGGCCAGATGTCCATCACTGACCTCCATGAAGATTTTTTATGGTGTCTCTCGTCCGTCCAAGATGTTGGGACATGCACTTCGTGCCAGCACCTGAATCCAAAAGTGCTGAAGGAGAGGGAGGCCAAATTATTCATGGCCATGGCCAAAAAGCAGAAGAGAGGTCGTAGGAGGTCAAGGACCCACTCGAAGTCGCCCACTCCACACACTTCTAGGTCTTCGATAAAACACAAGAAGAAGCAGCACCATGGTTCTCGGTGTCGCTCTTCGAAGGATACGACTCAGAAGTTGGTGTCCCAGACGTCATCTCAGTCATGAGATCTCTCTGACTCCTTCACCGGGGGTGACTCCGGCCCCGTCGTAGGTTCCGGGATCAGTGACTCCACCATCTCCGAGAGATGAGATGCCTCCACTGTTGCCGAAGTCAACCACTCCATCTCTGGATCCAGGGTCTCCAGCCCAGCGCTGCAACCGGAGCTGTATTTATTGCCTCCCCGAACGGATCCAGAGCCTGTGGTACCAGATCTGACGTATCCTGCTTTCCCTGCTCCAGGATCGAATCCGTCACAATTTTTAAATGCGATGTTTGGCTTGTTCACCAGAGCAGCAAACCCTACTTGTACGCTTGTTGGCCCCATGGGTCTGTCAACATAGTCCCTGTGAGGTTTGCCACCTCACTTTCCCCAGACACCGCTCATGCCTTTCATGCCTATGGCTCCAGGGAGTTTGCCTCTTCCGATGCCTAGATTTTCGATGCCGTTGCAGTCTTAAGAGTGACGAGCTCCTCTAGATGGTTCATCCCTGGTGCTGTCTGGTTCTGAACCGGCACAGACTCAACCTCGGCCGGCTTTGACTCCTGTTCCTGTGGACCTTCCTTTGACGTTGATCCCAAAGTCACCTGCGCCGTGTCTGGCGCACCTGATGCTGGTTCCGAGGATGAGGTCTCGGAGAGAGGCACAAAGACTGTTGGAGGAAGAAGAATACCAGGAGAAACATGGAGGGGCTGAGGAAGGAGAGATTGTAGATCCTGACCTGGATTTTGAGGGTTTACAGGAGGCTAATGGCCTGGACACCTCTCCACAGTGGGAGCTTTCATCACCAAAGGGCTTGCCGACGCAGGAGGTGACCACGTATCACGCTGTGATCAGAAAGGCTGCAGACCTCTTGAAGTTGCCCCTTCCTACAGCAGAGTTGAGTTCTAATATTGTGACGGAGGTGCTCCATTCTCCTTCCTCTATTTCAGAACCTTTACTTCCCTTCAATGAGGCATTGACAGAGCCCGTTCTCGATATCTGGTTGAAGCCAATGTCAACTCCAGCGTTTTCCAGGACCGTGGCAAGGAGGTACAAGGTGGCTCCGGTGGATCCTGCTTTTCTGCCCACCCATCCTTCGCCAGAAAGCTTGGTGGTCCAGGCTTTGTGCTCTTCGAGGCTGTCTGCAGGTTCCTTCCCATCTACACCTGCAGATAGGGAGTCAAAGCACATAGCGCAATCGGCAAAGAAGGTGTTCTCGTCAGGGAGTATGGCCTTTAAGTCCACAAATGCCACATACCTTTTGGGTCGCTACATCCATGCCCTTATGGACTCAGCCAGGAAGGTTGTCCCAAACTTGCAGAGGAAGTACAAGGGCATTTCTCAGAGGTGTTGTCAGATGCCCAAGCTGCTGCCCGCCAAGTGATACAATCTGGTCTGGACACGGCTTATTCGGTAGCCAGGGTGATGGGATAGTCTGTAGCTACTAGGAGACACGCATGGTTGCATGGTTCGGGATGCTTGCCTGATGTCCAGGCTACATTACTGGATATGCCCTTCGATGGATCTCACCTGGGCTAAAGTGGATTCGGCGCTGCAGCGCTTTAAGGACAGTAAAGCCACAGCGAGGTCTTTGGGGTTTCAATCTCAACCCAGGAGCTTTGGGCAGTTCCGCAAGTTTCGTGGCTTTGGAAGAAACGTGTCCTATCGTGTCAAGCATCAGCAGCAGGCAAATCCTTTGTACAGATCCTACAGGGGAAAGGGCAGAGGTCGTCTGCGGGGTGCTGCACGGCAGCAATTCTCCTCCTCTTCTGCCCTTCCATCTGGTGTGGCAGGAACGCAGCTCTAGCTCCACCATCCTAGAGCATTCTTGTCCCATGGGAGGATGGGTGTCCCATTTTCTACAGCATTGGAGGCCTGTTACTACAGATCTCTGGGCTTTGAGCAGAGAATGGGTCTTCCCTACCCTTCCGGGAGTTCCCCCTTCCTTTCCTTCTTCGTCAGGGCTTTTTTTCGGAAGAGCATCTTCTGCTTCTTCATCAGGAGGTTCTGTCATTACTGCAAAAGGGTGCAATCGAGGTGGTTCCGGAGCAGGAAAGGCGTTAGGGGTGCTACTTCAGGTACTTACTGATACCCAAAAAGGACGGTCGTTTACAGCCGATCCTCAACCTCGGGGTTTTGAATTTTTATCTCAAACAGGAGAAATTTAAAATGTTGACCCTGGCTCAGGCTCTTATTGCACTGGATAAGGAAGACTGGATGGTGTTGATCGATTTACAGGATTGCTTATTTTCACATTCCCATCCTGAAGTTGCATCAGAAGTATCTCAGTTTTACGGTGGGGTCTCAACCTTACCAGTTTGCGGCCCTGCCATTTGGCTTTACTTCTGCAACTTGGGTCTTCACAAAGGTGATGGCGTTGGTGGCAGCTCATCTCAGAAGATCGAGGATTCCTGTTTTTCCTTGTCTGGACGACTGGCCTGCTCAAAGCAAAGTTGCCAGAGATGGTGCTGCATCATTTGCAGGTAACAAAACAACTGTTGTTAGAGTTGTGGTTTTCGATAAATGTACCCAAATCTCACCTGGTGCCCTCTCAGCTCAACCTGTTGATAGGGGCAGTTCTGGACTGTAAGAAAAAGGCAGGGAACCGAGGGGAACTTCCCTAAACTCACCTTCCTCGCCGGGGTCCTCTTATCCTTCCTCCGATCAACCGCACCAAACCTGGACGAAAAAAAATAACACTGTTAAAAAAGCGAAAACGGACTCTCCTTGCCCTGCACAGGAAGAAGGCGGACCTAAAAGGGCTTGGAGCAAATCAGAGATCCAAGACGTGGGTGAAAAGGAAATCACACCAAGCGAGGAGGGAGACAGGAGGCAGATCCCAGGAAACCCGGAAGACGCAGAAAGCAGCAAGTTGGCGAGGACGCGGTGGAAGAACGACACGGAGCAGATTAAGGACGGCCGCCCGTACAGCCTGGAAACTGCTGAGGTCGAGGCCCCAGAGGACTGGAGTGAGGAGTGGTGGATGCCCACAGAGAACACTTACAGACCGGAGAGTTGCGGCATTCGCGATATGTGAACAAGGAGGGGAAGAGGCTTGAGGGGGGGTCGGGCAGCATGCGGGTCGGGTTGGAGGCTGTGGGAAGTGAGGGGATCTTCTAGGAAGTTCTGCGCAGATACTAAGAAGGGGTATTTAAGTTTATAAAATATATGATGTATTTTATTCTTTTCGCATCATTTTTTTTTCGATAAACCGGAGTTATTAAACTTAGAGACTAGTGGAATCAGACTAGTTCTAACTTGAGGTTGCAAGCAAATCGTATAAGGGGCACAAAACTAATGAACGCACTACAGCTGTCCTAGTAGGAACCAACCCAGTTTCCCTCGAAATCAAGGGAGTGGGTTTTCATGTCTCTCAGCCTAAGTTTTGTTTTTTTCTCTCTGGGCTATTTTGGGCCTTCTTTTTACTTTTGTTCTTCCTTTGGAGGGACCATAAGACAAAAAGGGGGAAATAGGTCTGCCAGACTATAAATGGAAAGAGACCTACACGGGTAAATTGCCCCTCCTCCTCACGTATTACAGGTCAAGCCTAAAAACTTTCAATATCACCTGGGTGTGGTGAAGGAGTCTACTCTATCTATCTATCTATCTATCTATCTATCTTTCTGTGTCTGCCTATCTATCTGTGTGTCTGTCTGTCTCTGTCTGTGTGGCTATCTGTGTGTATATATGTATATACATATACATACATATATGTATATACATACATATATACACACACACATATATATATATATATATACATACATACATACACTTACCACAATCTTTTTCCTTTCCCGACCCTCCGGGATGGAACCCACCTGGAAAAAGAAGACAACCTAGAGGAAGAGTAGAATCAGAAGAAAGGCAAGGACTCTAACCTTTATAATAACCATCTGTCCTGAATAAAAATACGCCAAGATTGAGAAACACATTCGGCCTCCCCGCTTCTTTTTCCGACCATCCCTCCCACATGGACACTACTGTAAGTCGTGCCTTCCCACCTCTACAGAGGATTCAGGACATCCAGGCTATGATTCCACTTTTTCAGAATGAATGGGCTGTTCCAGTCCTGAAGGTCTTGCGCCTTCCTGGTCTGTTTACTTCCTGCATACTGTTGGTCAGAGATGCACGCTGGCATATGAGGTCCCTCCAGTGGTGCCTCCGCAAGCAGTGGTTTCAACACAATAGAGATCTCGAAAAGGTGGTCAGAATCTCCAGAGACACATCAGCGGATCTGCTATCGTGGAGTGTTCCAGGCAACCTATCTCAAGGGAAGCCATTACAATCTCTTTCTCCGGTAGCCACAGTGATAACGGATGCCTCCACTCTAGGGTGGGGAGCCCATCTGGGGGATCTGGAGGTCAAACGTCTTTGGTCTCCAGAGGAAAGATTGTTTCACATCAATCCACTGGAACTGCAGGCGATGCGTTTGGCTTTCAAGGCCTTCCTTCCTTCCCATCGCAGTCTGTCGGTTCAGGTCCTAACAGACAACACTACCACGATGTGGTACATCAATAAACAGGGAGGAATTGGGTTGTATCTTCTGTGCAGAGAGGCTCTGCGACTCTGGTCCTAGACTCAGGACCATCAGATTTGCATAATTGCAAATCATCTGGCCAGAGAACTGAATGTGTGTGCGGACAGTCTCATTCGGCAGTATTCGGCTGATCACGAGTGGCGTCTCCATCCGGAGGTGGTTCTTCACATTTTCAGGATGTGGGGGTTTCCTCAGTTGGACCTGTTCACCGCTCTGAGCGTCACTCTGCAGTCTCCAGTATCCAACGCGGGGAACGTTGGGGGACGCGCTTCAGTTAGATTGGAGCTTACAGCTTCTTTACACGTTTCCCCCCCCCCATGTCCTTGATTCCTCGAGTTCTGAGGAAGATTTGCCAAGAGCAGTCCCAAGTCCTATTGATCACCCCGGATTGGCCGCAAAGGGTGTGGGACACAGACCTCCTTTACCTCTCATTGCACCCTCCGCTCCATCTCCTTCTCAGGGCAGACCTCCTCTCGCAGTCGCAGAGGCAGGTTCTACACCCCCACCTCTAGAGCCTGCACCTTCATGCCTGGAGATTGAACGGGGCAACCTGAGTTCTTTCTCTCTCCTACCGGATGTGGTGGACATTATATTACCAGCCAGAAGACACTCCACCAAATCTGTCTGTTCTGGTAGGTGGGCCACGTTTGTTAAATGGTGTGGAGAGAGTGATTGATCCCCTACAGGCCCATTTATCTGATGTTCTGAGTTTCTCTCTTTCCCTAGCGCAACAGTGTAGGAAGCTGGCTCTGTATATACTATACCAAAATGGTGTATAGTTTGCACGGAGTCCAGTGGACCCCCAAAGGTAGGCAGAGGTAAAAGTAGATAGCACCTTAGTCTCCATTTGTGGTAGTGTGAGCGAGCAGTAAGGCTTTATCAGAGGGTAGTGTTAAGCATTTGTTGTACACACTCAGGCAGCAAATGATGTCAAAACAACAGTTGATGGACAGAATGCAGAACAATGTCATACATTCACCCCAGTACAGAGATCTGGGCCTAAATCCATCGTTTTTTGCTCACCATGCCATTCCAGTTTGAACCCAGCCATATGCAAATCAGTCTTGACCCTGTGCCTCATGGGAACAGTCCAGCCCGAACTGCCAAGCCAGGTCCTCCCTGGATTGGAAACAAGCATCCTAGGACCGGTTTCGGGGTTTCACCCCTCTTCAGCCAGGATAGCTTGATTCCAGTGGCATGGAGAGCACGGGACCCACGTCTGGGCATACCCGTCCCACTCGGGGTGACAAATGCAAAAACAACAGTTGATGGACAGAATGCAGAACAATGTCATACATTCACCCCAGTACAGAGATCTGGGCCTAAATCCATCGTTTTTTTGCTCACCATGCCATTCCAGTTTGAACCCAGCCATATGCAAATAGGTCTTGACCCTGTGCTGAAATGCCAGAAACCGGTCCTAGGATGCTTGTTTCCGGTCCAGGGAAGACATTGCTTGGAAGTTCGGGCTGGACTGTTCCCATGAGGCACAGGGTCAGACTGATTTGCATATGGCCATGTCTGAACTGGGGTGGTGGAGTGAGCTAAAGAATGATGATGGATTAAACCCAGATCAGTTGACTGGGGGTGAGTGTTTGATTGGCTCAAACGTTCCGTCCATCATCCCCTTTTGTATCGCTTTGGTCGCCCTAAGTTGGCGGGGGTATGCCCAGACGTGGGTCCCTTGCTCACTTTTTCACTGGATTCAAGCAAGCCTGGCTGATGACGGCTGAAATGCCAGAAACCGGTCCTAGGATGCTTGTTTCCGGTCCAGGGAAGACATGGCTTGGCAGTTCGGGCTGGACTGTTCCCATGAGGCACAGGGTCAGACTGATTTGCATATGGCCATGTCTGAACTGGGGTGGTGGAGTGAGCTAAAGAATGATGATGGATTAAACCCAGATCAGTTGACTGGGGGTGAGTGTTTGATTGGCTCAAACGTTCCGTCCATCATCCCCTTTTGTATAGCAAATGATGTCACACACTCAGAAAGACTGAACTCAGACCAATTTGTTTTTATCAAAAATATGATTGTTATTTTATTTCTAGAACCAAGCCAAGCCTGGTGCAGGTAAGTGAAATAATACTTTGCAAAATCTTATGCAATGTTTTACAGTTGAATGCAGGTTCAAATGCAGTTAGTTGAATTACAGGTAAGTCAATGTTTCGAAATTACTTTTCAGTTATTTTACAGATTACTTTGTACGTTACTTTTTCTACTCAGTGTGATATCCCTAGATATCACACTGGGACATTTCCTAGAGAAAAGGTAAGTAAATCAGTTTTGGTACATTTGCAGTTCCTTAGGGTATCATAAAAACCCACTCCACACTTAGAAGATTTTTCACAGAAAAGCAGTCAATGCAGTCCTATGGGAGAAAACAGTGTTATCGGTTTAGTGGTAAGTACTCAGGTTTGGGATTGGTTTTCTGGGGTTAGAACCAGTGTTCCCCCAAGGTAGAGGATGCACTCTCAAAGCACCCTCAGCGGCACTAGGCATTCGGGTGCAGAGTGCTGAGGCCCAATGTTATCCAATGGGTAATAGGGGGCCTCCGGTTGGTGGCTGCTCACCAGCAGGCCACAAGGTTGTTGGAGAAAAGCTCCTGGTGTTAGGCTCAGGGCAAAGGGGGATCTGAGTTAGCACACAAGTTGCACCTGCAGCGGCGCAGGGTCGGCTGGGTGCAGGGTGCTGTTTTGCCGTCGGGTGCTCTGTTGTTTTCAATTGGAGTTGCGGGTTTTGGATTTTGGCTGCAGGCTCGGTCCAGTAAGACGTCTGGGAGAAACCAACAGCTGGGCAGGTAAGTTGGAGTGCTCGGGGACGTAGGTGCACCTCGGGTTCTCTTCTCCAGGGCGCAGGGCGGCTGGATCCAGGGGTGTCTTTTTTTATTTTTCCACAACTTAATTTTATTGAGAGCCGAGACAGGTTTTGTGTCGCAAGGAGCACCAGCAGTATACAGTAAATGACATCGATGTTGATCTCAACATTTTCAATAATATCATGTCTGCGTTCATATAATAAACACGTTTGAAAATAACTCTTAACAACAAACAATAGTGCCATACCAGTATCACAGAAAGCACCCAAAGGTCTAGGGCATGTAGGTCTGAACCATTCAGTGTAAAAGCAGTTATAGTCCACATCTATATCACAACACAACACAGTCATTCCAATACCTCCTCGACAGCAGAAACAGAAGGGGGAGGTTCCAGGTCCAATCCCCTGTAGTCCGCCCACCTCTTCCATATTTTATAGTGTTTCTGAGGGCGCCCTCTCACCGTAAAAACAGGGATCTCCATACCCATGCAGAAGTCCAGGCCCTTCTTCCATATTACAACAGATGGCGGAGATTCATTCTTCCATGCCCTGGCGATATCGCGCTTTGGCAGCGTGAGGCCAAGAAAGAGCAGGTGGCGCTTATATCTATTTCCGCCCAGTCCCTCAGTAATATGAAGCATGAGCAGTTGTGGCGAGAGCTGGATATCCCATCCCAGGACCTCCGTCAGACATGTGACCCCCCGCCTCCAAAACCTCGATAGGATCGCGCACTGCCATACTGTATGAAGGAAGTTACCCTCAGCGGCCCCACAGCGCAGGCAGCGAGGGGAGGCGATCAGCCCCGCCGCCACAGCCTATGCCTAGTAAAATAGACCCAATGCAGATACTTGAATTGAATAAGTCGCAGACAGGCCGCAATCGCAGCACTGCGTGGGGATTTCAGCGCTTCCACCCAGTCATCTTCATCAAGGGGACCCAAGTCCAGCTGCCAGGCTTCCTGAGTCTTATGTAGTGGGGGTGTTACTTAGGAGTGCGCGATAAATTTTGGTTATTTTGTGATCCCCCAGATTTCCCATAAAAACCTTCGCTTCTATAGGGTTTAAGTCGGGTAGATCTTCTTGTTGTGCCAGACATGGGGAAAGAGCATGCCGAAGTTGGAGGTATCTATAGAATTGTGAGTGGGGTATAGCGTATTCTGTCCTGAGCTCCTACCATGCATAACAGCTCCCACTGTGTCTATCCCGATGGCCTCCCAGCCCCAAAACCCAGACAGCTGCTCCAACTGTGGCAGCTGACCATTATGCCACACGGGGGTTTCTCTTGTCAATTTACCCCACCATCCCATTGTGCTCAAGACTCGTTTCCATATCGCGAAAACCGTTTTGATCGCCGGTGGCAGCACCCGAAGCATTGGGCCAAAATACAGGACCATATGTAGCGACATGGCTCCCATCACTCCGCGCTCGACTGCATACGCCGGATCTCTCCGGTCCCCGTACCACCAGTCAATTGAGGACAAGTATGTGTGAGGCAGCATAATAAGCCTGGATATCTGTGGTGGCAATACCCCCGCAGTAGGTGAATTGAAAGCAGGTCCTCAATGCCAGACGCGTCACAACGCCGCCCCAAAGAAAACGGGCGAGAACCGCATTGAGCTGCCGGAACCAGGTCAGCCGTATTGGATAGGGATGGTTTTGAAGCTGGTATAGTAGGTGGGGCAGAGAGATCATTTTAAATATGGCAGATCTGCCAAATAGGGAGAGCGGTAGGTGGGACCACATACGAACCTGGTCTCCTGTCTGCACCCACAACGGGGCCAAATTTCTGTCCCAGGAAATAGATTGAGAGGTGGACAGAAACACCCCCAAGTATTTAAAACCGTCGGGGGCTACCGTTACCTCTCGAGACCATGCACCCAGCTGTTCCCCCTCCCCCCCCACGCAGGGGCCAGAGATATGATTTACCTCGATTCATGTAGAGGCCATAACTTTCTCCAAAGATCTGCATGATTCTGAGGAGCCGCGGGCCAGTCCTATCAGGCCGGGTCAGGAAAAACAGTACATCGTCCGCGTAAAGCGCTATGCGGTCTGAAACCTCCCTCAACCACTCAAAGCCGCGAACCTGGGCGTCTATCCTCACCCACGCCGCCAACGGCTCCATGGCCAGTGAAAACGGGTACGGGGAGAGGGGACATCCCTGGCGGGTACCTCGCCCTATAGTAAAGCATCCAGAAATGGAGTCAGCAACCAGAACTGATGCTGTAATATCAGTATATAGGAGGCGTAAAAGGGTTAATAGGCGGGGCCAATATTTAAGCGGCTGAGCAGAGCAAAGAGGTATACCCAACTAAGCGAATCAAAGGCCTTGTCCATGTCAGCGAGAAGTAGTGCCACTGGCTCCCCAAGTTTGTCTACAGCGGCAATAGCGTTGTGTGCGCGACGTATGTTATGTCGTGTAGCACGGCTGGGCATAAAGCCCGCCTGATCGGGGTGTATAGGATCAGTAATATGTGGAACTAAGCGGTTTGCGATCACCTTGGCCAAGAGCTTAGCCTCTACATTAAGGAGAGATATCGGGCGATATGACGAGTGATGTTCCGGCGGTCGGCCTGGTTTGAGGAAAACTACTATTTCCGCGTGTCTCCAATCTCGCGGAAGGCCGCCGTCCTCAACTGCGGCGTTAAGGGCCGCAAGGTAAGGCTCCATCAGCCGGTACTGATTGTTCTTGAGGAATTCGCATGGAAAGCCATTTGGACTGGGCGCTTTACCCGAGCGCATATCCGTTAATGCTGTTTGCAATTCTTCGATCGACAGTGGGGCGTCTTCGATGAACTTGCGAATGGTATCTACAGGTAGGGTTTCCCGGGGGGCATATAGATCTGCAAAGTAGGTGACGAAACTAGCCGCTATTTGCAATGGGTCTGTGAGGGTCTCCCCATCCGGGCCCCGTACAGTTGGGAGGACCTGGGTGCGCATCGACTGTTGACATAGGAGGTGCAGCAGGGCACTCGACTTATCGCCCCACTGATATATCCGGCTATGCGTTGCGAGCCAGTAAAGTCTAGCTTCATCCAGTAGCTTGCTGGCATATCTTTGTTGAGCACTAAACAGCTGTCTGCGCCCAGTGTCCCTCCCACCTCCCTACTTCTACCCTCCAGATCTACCAGTCTGGCCTCGGCCTGTAATAGTCTCTCCCGACGCTATCTATGTCTTGCAGCGCAAAAGGCAATATCTATCCCTCTAAGCGTGGGCTTCATAGCCTCCCATAGTGTTATAGGGGATGTAACTGTTCCGGCATTGTGTGAATAATCTGTGATGGAGGTGTGGATGTGCAGCCGATATTGCTTGTCCTGTAAGAGCCAAGGCGAGAGCCGCCAACGAAGTGGAGAGCGCCTCGGGCCTAAGACCAGCTGTAAAGACACAGGTGAGTGGTCCGAGAGGCCCCTTGGCAGTATCTCAGCGGACTTTAATCTATGGATGTGGATTTCTGATAGAAAGATAATCTATACGGGAGAAGGACTCATGTACACCAGAGAAGTAGGTGTATTCGTGTTCAGTGGGGTGCAGCGCCCTCCAGGAATCTGTCCATCCCATCCCCTGAATCAAGGGTATCAGTTTGGATTCTCGAATCACCGCCGGTCGCCCCTCACCTCGCCACCTGTCCCGTGTCGGGCATAGCACGTCATTCCAGTCGCCTCCTACCACCGTCAACCCCAGCGGAATCTCAGTCCAAAGTGTTGTCAAGCGCTCTACAAGGTTCCATCCCAATGGGGGGGGGGGGAGCGTACACGCCTCCAAGGACAATAGGCTCCCCATATAGTGTTCCGGAGATTACTATGTATCGACCCTGAGGGTCGGGCCATGTCATACTGTGGACAAAGGGAACGCTGCGATGGATAAGAATCGCTACACCCCGGGACCCCCTTGTGAACCCAGAGTGAAGGTCTGCGCAAACCCAAATCGCGCCAGGCACGGTGTCTTAGTGCCTAGTAGGTGGGTCTCTTGTAGGAGCAGGACGTCCGCTCTATAGCGTTTTGCCTGTCGCAGCACAGCACCCTGCATAATTTTATCTAGGAGGCCCCGAATGTTCCAGCTAACCACTCGGAGTTCCCGGCCCCCGGACGTCACCGGGCTCGGCGGTATGTCTGGCATATGAACCCCAAGAGAAATGTATGTAGTTGGTGTGTCTGACCGGCCAGGGACCGCGCGCGTGTTGATTGGCAATGGCACTAACTGAAAATACAAACTTCAAAAACTTCCCATTAAACCTCCCAGAAATCCCCTCCCACCCCAATACCTCATAAACATTGAAGTATCTATCGCGGCATACTGTGCGCCCGACCCCCAACGGGGGGGTAGTAGCAACATGTAGCCAATGGATCCCCAATAGAAATCTCCTGCAAATGTTAATGTCTTATGGTAGAGGTAAGTATGTACATTGTAAGCCAATTATCATCTTCATCCAAAATGTTCAGTCGTCAAGTAGGTCTCAGCGGGGTATCAATCAGGATGCTGTAGGTTCCGGTTGGTCATCTGTTAGTCGCCGACGGGACTTGCTGCGAGTCTTGGAGCATTTCTTAGAGCACGAACGACTGCGCTGCTTGCCCACCGCCTCCAGGGAGTCTCGCCCATGACCCCCGGATGAAGACTCGGAGTCAAATCTAGGTGGAGTGTGGGTCTTGGGTTTCACAGTCTCGTCAGTCCAGCGGAAGACCTCCTCTTGTGTTTCGAAGAAATGCGTCCGCGACTGGTAGACCACTCTCAGGCGAGCCGGAAACAGCAGAGAATACTAGATCGCAAGGCCCCGGAGACGTGCCTTTGCCTCAACGAATGACTGCCTGCGCTGTTGCACCATCCTGGTGTAATCAGGGAAAATCATAATGGGTTGTGAGGCATATGCGAGAGTCGCTTTCAATCTGGCCTGCTGCAATATGGTATCTCTGTCCTTATAGTTGAGAAGCCGTGCGATGATTGGTCGGGGACGGGCGCCCGGTGGTGGCTTCTGCATCAGCGCCCGATGCGCGCGCTCGATTATGAAGCACGGGGAAACTGTATCGGGCGGGAGCCATTCCATGAGCCACTTAGCCAAGAAGTCCTCAACACGGCCGCCCTCACAGCCCTCGGGGAACCCAACAAAGAGGACATTATTTCTGCGGGCATGTCCCTCCGCATCTTCCACCCGCATCGCCAGGCCTTTAGTAAGTGTCTCCAGGGTGGATACCTTCTTCTGAAGACTGGTCACTGTGTCTTCCATTGTTGAGTTCCGGGTTTCCGTCTCTGTAATCCGCTGCACAGCATTTCTGAGATCCTGTCTGAGGAGCATAACGTCTGAACCGGCGGCCCCAATCCTGGCCTCGAGAGTCTCCCGGGACTGCGTGATTGCCGCTAGCAGCGCTGCATTATTTGGCATAGCCACGTCTTGATCACCCTGACTAGGCCCCTGCACTCCAGCCCCCGTAAATTTATCCATTGTGCTCTGTATGGACGCCATTCCAGGTGGTTTGTCTTTGGCCATATTGTGAAGATATACGTTGCGTAGTGGTCTGGCGACAGGGCCCAGTTATGCCTCCGAGGCACGGTCTTAGTACAAGTCAATGGCACCTAGCACTCTCCCCGCTCAGCCTCCAATGGGGGGGGGCAGAAGGGGGTACCGTATCCACAAGCCACACCGAACCTGGTCCAGCCGCTTCCGTGAACAGAGCGCCCCCACCTCCCCTAGCGGGCGCCGACTCACACCCCCAGGCCCGCCCGTATCTAGTAGGCAGTCTCACGGTATCGAAGGGGCCACTAGATATATTCAAGCAGCTAAGCACCACCTCCAACCGGGGGACTCAGTATCCCGATAGGAGCAGGACTGCAGCCCGGGGCCTCACTCCTCCCTGTGGGTGCAGTAGGATGAGCAGCGGGATAGGAGGAGAATGGGTCCAGTGGTCAGCAGCCTCCAGCGACCTTTAGCACCACTTGTGAAGCAAACTGAATCGGCTTAAGGTTGTCCACACTGCTATAGCCAGGATCTCCCGCTCCATAATGCACCTCATCCCCAGCCAAAGAATCTCGGAAGGTGGGGAAGGGAGGCTCCCTAGTCGATCCTGCAGTGCCAGGCCTCAGGGTATCTCTGGGCGCCCCACTCCCGGTACAGTCCCCAGGGGGGGGGAGAGAAGAGGCAGCACTGTCTCTCTGGCCACACCGCTCTTTGAATCGACGAGATCCCCTGCCGGCCCGGCCCGAAGTGGCCAGCCTAGATCTTGTTAAGGACCTCGATCTGCCAGTCTTCCAGCCGCGCCTCGACGACTCCACCCAGTCGGGCGCAGGCCTCCACCGCAGTCAGTGAAGCCTCCAGCCTGTTCGCTGCGGCCCGAAATGGCCGCCGGAGTGTTCACAGGGGCCCGGGCTAGGCCGCAATCTATAGGGGCTCACGTCTCAAGACAGTGTGTCCCGGCCCGTCTGTCCCTTCACCGTGTGTTAGCAGCCCCCATCAGGAGGAGGGGGAGGAGTGTTTATTACGGCAGGACGCGCAGCCGATGCCCCTGGGAGCAACGGGGACCCACGCTCGCCGCGGCTCGACTCAGCTGCCGAGACCCCCAGCAAAATGCAGTTCAGGTGTCTCTGGCCCCCGGGCCCACAGTCGCTATCCCGGGCGGTCCTACCTCCTCAGACACCTCTGTCTCAGCTGCTCCTCCACGCCTGGGGGCGTATCGCGGCGCACCAGCCTTTCTCGCTGTCTGCGCGGCCAGCACAGCATACACAGGCCGCACTCCCCACGATCCTCCCGTCAGCCGCCGAAAGTAAGGTCGCCGGAACACGTATTTCGTAATTGCAGGGTGTCTGAGTCCCACCGATATACAGGCTAGGTCAGGATGACTGGATGGAAAGGATAAATGAAAAATTACTATCGGGTTACGGGGAGCCTAGCTAAGGTGCATCTGCCATGTTAGGTTAGACCGCCAGGCCACGCCCCACCCCCCAGGGGTGTCTTTTGAGGTCGGATTTCACCTTACCGGGCCACTCGCGGTTGGGGGGGAATCTCCGTGCAGAGGCTGCAGGTGACGTCCGGGAGTCCTGGAGGGGTCATCCCACGGTGGACTCGGACTCTGGAGCACTAGAGGACCTTGCTGGGACCGGTGGGCCACTCTGACTCAGGCCATAGGCGTCAGGTGCAGTAGTGGTTCCAGGCATCGGGTTTCTTTGTCCTCAGCAGGCTCTAAGGGTGGCACAATAAATGCGACAGCCCTTAGAGGCCCTCCCTGGCTACAGTGCCCTTGGTACCCATGGTACCTTTTACAAGGGACTGACAAGTTGCCAGAGAGGTGCCAATTGGGGGTACAGTTTTGGGAAAGAACACAGGCCCTGGGAACATGATTGGCAGGGACCCAGGGCACATCAAGTCAAACTGCATCAGTAGTCTGGCAAAAAGTGTGTGGGGGCGGTTACTGCAACAGAAACCCAGCTTCCTACACACAGGGTTGTGCAGTAGCTACTGTTAAGGGCTACTTATCTGCCTTGTCGGCTTTTCTCTGTTTACCAGATCAAGCCTTGTTGTTTAAATCTCTCATAGTTATAAGATTCATTAAGGGTCTCACTAATAGGTTTCCTCCCACTCCTTTTATCATGCCTCAGTGGGATTTGAATTTGGTTCTCACATTCTTGATGGGTTCACCCTTTGAACCATTACATAGTTGTCCCTTAAGGTTTCTAGCGTTTAAAACTATATTTTTGGTTGCAATAACTTCAGGTAGGAGGGTGAGTGAATTTATATCATTCCATGCGGATAAGATGGTTCTGAGGACCAGAGCTGCTTTCCTTCCTGAGGTAGTCACTCCTTTCCACTTGGGGCAGTCCATCAACTTACCCACTTTCTATCCTCCCCCTCACGCTTCTAAGGAGGAGGAGAGACTTCATCTCCTGGACCCCAAGAGGGCGGTCAGCTTCTACTTGGACAGAACCAAGGACTTCCGGTTGGACGATCAACTCTATAAAAGATATGTGGGCAAGATGAAGGGCACGGCTGTTCACAAAATAAAGCTGTCCAGATGGATTATCCTGTGTGTCAAGATCTGCTACGACTTCGCCAAGGAGCCTCCTGAAGGTATTTGCGCTCATTCTACCAGAGCTAAGTCTTCTTCGGCTTTGGCTAGAGGTGTCCCTGTGGTAGACATCTGCAAGGTGGCAACTTGGGCCTCCCTCCACACTTTTGCTAAGCACTATTGCTTGGATTTGGAGGTGCGGAGGGACGGCCATTTTGCTCTTTGTGCTGCAGGATTTTTGATATAGACAGGCAGGCACCATCCCCCGGGAGCCGGACTGCTTGGGGATTCTATTAAAAAGTTGAGGAATCCACAGGCTGATGTATCCATCAGAAGAACAAGATACTTACCTTCAGTAATGCTTTTTCTGGTGGATACAGTATCTGCCTGTGGATTCCTCACTGACCCACCCGCCTCCCCGTTGCCTCTCTGCTTATACCGAAAAATAATCAATGTGTATTTTAGGGGATTTATTGTTCGGAATCATGTGATTCTTGGTACTAGGAAATGTCTATGATATGGGATTTCCAGGTTTGGTTGTGTTTTGTATACCTGTGAGAAGGTTGTTAGTTCACCCGTTTTGCCTCAAAGGCATGGAAAAAATGGGTGAAACTGACGTCCGCACCCCGAAGAGATGGTCTTATGGCTACGATGATGTAACGCGGAGTCACGTGTGAAGTCGTTCCATTGTGACGCCCTCATCGACGTGGGACAGCTGAGGAGAAAAGTTTCTGTGGAATGCTGCGCATTGGGGGTAATTCAAAAGGTGAGGAATCCACAGGCAGATACTGTATCTACCAGAAAAAGCGTTACCGAAGGTAAGTAACTTGATTGTTTGGGTGTGTGTGTTGACTGAAATGCACTGTAAGGCGTGTGTTTTGTGTAGCTGTAATGGGTTTCATAGTTGATCCCCGAGTTATGGTTGTTGTAACTAATCATACTTTCAATAACAACAAAAGAGTGAGTAGAAAAGGGACGATGGGGAACGTAGCACGAGGAAAAACCTCTTATTTAAAAGAACCCTCACTCACCAACCTAGTTGGTGACATGCTTCATCATTGGGTTCCCACCAGAGAGGCCGAGTGCCTCCCTGGTGTGCTACGACGCCTGAATTACAGCGGAGCGGGTATTTTGTTGGGGTAGTGTCAGTGCAACAGTGAAGGTAGTGCAAGTTAAAAGATATCTGGCTTAATCCCAAATCAATTTTATTGGTGGAAAACCAGGTAACATTAAAAACAAGTGAAATGGACACTAGGTGCCTAGCTAAATTGACCAGGCGCATCCAAATTAATTTAAAAATGATCAATGGTCAACATGTTTCTGCTTATAATGTGTAATTTACAAAGCTTTCATCAGGACCAGGCCTCCACGGCGGTGTACACTCGCTAAGGTGTACCCTAACCAGTGGAGGTATATGGATGGTAAAACTCACGGTTTTACCATAAGGCCTTCTGGGATTCCAAAAAGCCAAAGAACTCTGTAAGAAAACACAAATACAACAGTTTTGTAAGTTCAGTGGTATTTCTTGCCAGGTATTCTGGAGGTCTAAAATGTTTAAGAAACCTTGTGCTATTAATTGCCACAGCGTGATTGTATCACGTACACCTTCCAATCATGCAAACGTGTCAGACATACCGCCACCGGAGATTCTCTGGAAACTTACTTCCTTTTTATTTTGTATAGATTCCACCAGCATCTCAAACCCCCTCCCGGACCCATGACGTGAAGCTAGTAGTTTCTTCACGTAAGCCCTAATTTCTCCATGTTTTGAAAATCTGCCTTTGGATTTTAACAAACGCGTGCACACTTTATCCGCGTTTTTAACGGGTTTGTCACTATATTCCAAGTTTGTTGCATAATTGAGAATGCTTCTATTACGCTCACTAAGTAAAGCGTTAAATGTTACTAGTATTTATCTAGTAATAATGACCCCTCCGGAGACAAATAGACACGGAGTGGCGGTATGTCTGACACGTTTGCCTGATTGGAAGGTGTACGTGATACAATCACGCTGTGGCAATTAATAGCACAAGGTTTCTTAAACATTTTAGACCTCCAGAATACCTGGCAAGAAATACCACTGATGAAGCATGTCACCAACTAGGTTGGTGAGTGAGGGTTCTTTTAAATAAGAGGTTTTTCCTCGTGCTACGTTCCCCATCGTCCCTTTTCTACTCACTCTTTTGTTGTTATTGAATTTATACGTTAGGGGGAATAAGAGTGACCCTCTCCCTCTCTCTCTTGTTGATATTATGTAACTAATCATAGCCAGCCAGTTTCAGGGGGTTTTAGGTTTCATTTCATAGCTACAATTCCACTTGTGGTGTAGATTTTTAATGTAATTTCATATGTTTAAAAAAAAAAAAATGTTATGGTATGTTCTGAAAAATTCTGATCTGAAAGTGAAGCCTATTCACCTTAAATGTCCTTTGCTATTGTTATCTTCACAACAAATTAATGCTTTTAAAGAGGAAATACTGCACTTATTTTGGACATTACAGGGTCCCTCTGGTGCAACTTCAGGTCACATGGACCCTTTGTGGCCTCCTTTTGGACTTCCAGTGGTGCATCCCTGTGGTCACCTTGGTGCCATCTGACCGATTTCAGCATCTGCTTGGCCCTCAGCAAGGGCTCAGCAGCACATCAACACCTTTTCTGCTGGGCCCTCTGGTGGTGCCCAGAACCTCACTAGCCTCTGCTCCATAGGCATCGGTTCTGGCCTCCACTTTGATTCCAATCTCAGATCAGGCCAACTTCAGCCAGATCTCGACCTAGATCATTTTACAAAATAACTAAAGCTTTAAGGCTCTGGAGGATTCCCTGAGTGTTCCCTTGCCCCAGCATCCGTACTTTTGGAGTTTGGGAGCATTTTTCATTTCTGACTGATGAGGACCCGGTCTCAAGCAGGTTCCACACATTAAAGATGACTGGGTTTAGGCTGACAAATTACTCCCCCCTTATACCGATGTGAGCCCCGACCTTTAGAATGCCAGTGGTTTGGACACTTCATCTGAAATGGAATGCTTTGTTCTCCCTACTGAAGAGAGTGCATCTTTGGCGGTAGTTGTTCGCTAGACAATGGAGGTGTTTTGGATTACAGTTGCCCGCTGTTGGGACCAAGGTTTTTCTTACTGACCGAAATTTTGCAGTCAGGGCCATCTTCTACTGAATCCTTATTGAAATTTAAGGAAGCCTTAACCAAGGCTTTCATAACTAACTGGTCTAAAACCTTTTATGCACTTCATGTTTACACTCAACTGCTTGGTGCCACAGGCCTGCTCCCAGGAGCCCATCCTTCCCAACACAACACCCAACTTCGGACAGTATTGTCATTCTTCCATCGGTGTGCAAGGTGATGCTTTCTGGATAGTGAATCCAAAAAGATTGACACTAAAAGCAAGTGTTTTTTTTTTTTCTTCAACCAGTTTGACCCTGCGTTCATTAATTACTGTGTGTTTCTTGGTCCCTTACACACACCCACTTTGGGTAATGGCAACCAAGATCGTGCCTATTTTCCCCAAGGACTTTCAGGTCTTCTTTTCTCAAGCTGTCAACAGAGAGGATATGGTCAAATACTGGTCTGGACACTACAAAATCTCAGCTTTGCCATAGGCTCCAGCGTTGTCAGATTAAATTATTGGATGGATTGTTCTCTGGTTCCCTGCAGACGTACAGGCATTATTAATGGATTTGCTGTTTGACTTGCCTGGTTCTTTAGAATTAAGGCGGAATCAGGACTTCATCACTTTAAGGATAGCTGGGCTACAGTCCGCTCTCTGAGATTACTTCTACCATGCACCAGTTCCACTAGCGGTACCAGAGTTTTAGGAGTACTCTAGGCACTTTGCCTACCAGCAGAGGCAGCCCTCGCAGCCAATCCAGCAGCCAGTCAAGTTTTTTCGTGGCTACAGAGGGAGAAGTAGTGACAGAGGTCATGGCCGCCATAAGGTGAAGAAGTGCTCATTTTTTTCCTCACCAGCTGCAGCTCCCTCCAGGCTGTTTTATTTTACCTTGCAAGGGTCATATGGGACCAAAGGGAGTAATATCCAGTTTGCCCGCCCGGCTTGCGTACAGTACTTTCAGACCAGTGGGTCCTTCAGGTTGTTGAGTTTGGTTACAATTTTTCCCTTTTTGTCCATTCCTCACCATATTCCACTAGTTTGACACTGTTGATATCTGCTATATTATACCTAAAGTGTTAGTCTAACTGAAAATAATCGTTAAATGGCATGTGTGGGTGTAGATACACATGCTTTCATTACTCCAGCCATCTAGTGTTGGGTTCAGAGTTGTGCAAGTTTTTTTTCTTCGAAGAAGTCCTTTGAGTCACAAGATTGTGTGACTCCTCTCGGTGATACTGCGCATTGGCATGGACTCCTTTGTTAGATATTTTATTATTTTCTGCCGTCTGGTTAGGACATGTGTGCCTCTGCTCCGTGTGTTCATTGCAACTCTTTGGTTCTTATTACTGTCTTCGATGGTATTTTTTCGATCGCACTTTCCACTTCTTCGCTGCTCTCTATTATCGTCAGTTCAGGCTCCGACAACCACCCTTTGGGGCGCTGCGCATCTCTGGCCTACTCCTGTGTGCATTTGTTTTCCATCAAGGATGCCTTTCTGATGGAACGCACACACTTCAAGTTTTGCCCACGATGCCACACGAAATATCTGCACACCGATCCACTCCTCATGTGCAGTTTTTGTCTTTCACCGGACTATCGGGAGGCCGACTGCGACACGTGAAAGTCTTTTCGGCCCAAAAAGACCCTTCGGGATTGAAGAGCGTGTCGGTTGGAAATGTCTTGCAGAAGTGGAGATAACCCCCCAACCCCCCCCAACATTTTCAGCGAGGAACATGCCCAGGAGGAGCCAGCTTTGTAGAAAGAACAAGGGGTTTTCTCCCCTGATGAAAGCTCTGGCTCCGACATGGAGATCGATATGGAGATGCATAGCCTTCCATCAGGTCAGTGCATGAGTACCGTTACCCTTGACCCAGCTCCAACACCCAAGCACGCTTCCAAACACATACATAGGTCAGCAGACCGCCACTGCCTTCGGGCCATGGTCGAATCCGAAAGACTGCTTTGTTCGCCCCGCCCTCGGGCCTGGCACCGAAAGCTGATACCAAGCCTAAGCCTTCTTCCTTGACTTCTTTTGTCAAGACGGACCTTCCAGACCGAGCCGGCAACTGACCACATCAACCTCGGTGCGGACCAACAAACTCTGTTCCACACGGAAACCCTCGGGTCTGAAAATTATGGAGCCGAAACCTTCCAAGACTTCATCAGCTTCCATGTCTCCGGTAGAATCCATTCTCAAGCAAATTAACTAACGACAACGGAAAATCCAGATCCAAGAAGGTACAGGACGTATCCTTGCTTCTCCACCATTGAAAAGGAAGCTGTTCTTCCAAGAAGCACTGGACAACCCTATCCCTCAAAAGAGGAAGATGAAGGACAAGGTCACCAGTCCTACACATCAGCCTCCTCCTCCACCACCTCCTCTTCCTCCCCCACCACCATCTCCACCCCCTCCTTCACCATCTCCACCCCCTCCTTCACCTCCAGATTTCCAGCACGTGACCCACTTGATGCTACACCTCCAGGGTCGCCAGGTACACATGATTGGGGGGGAGGGGGGGCGGGTTTACAGGGTCCATTAGGGGATCCTCATCCATGGGCTGCTTACGACACTGATCCCTTTACCCTTAATGACCCAGATTTATATCCTGTTCGTCCCTCACCTCCAGAAGATGCCATTTCTTACCAACAAGTCATTGCCAGGGCAGCTGCATTTCACTATGTTGAGCTTCACAAAGACTCCTTAGAACAGGATTTTTTGTTTGATACGCTATCTTTCACATACAGGGATACACAATATTTATACATGCTACCTGGCATGATGAGGCATGCAGTTACATTTTTAAAGAGCCAGTCCGTGCACGAGTTATCACCCAACGGGTGGCCAAAAAATACAAGGAAGCCCATTCTGACCCACTTTTTAATCGGGGTTGAGTCCCACCTGATTCCATAGTTGCCACAACCACTCTTAAACGAGTTAATAACCAGGCTACTGGAGACACTCCACCACCTGAAAAGTAAAGTAAGTAAATAGACGCAGTGGGGAAAAGAGTTGTAGCACAGGCATCTAATCAGTATTGTATTGTCAATTCTCAAGCCCTTCTGCCTTTTATGACAGAGCCCATTGGGATGAAATGGAGGAACTGCTACAGTACCTCCCTGAAGAACACAGAAAAAGGGTGCAACAAATTGTCACATAAGGTCAGGCCATCACCAACAACCTCAGCTGATGTGCACTAGATGCTGCAGACACAGCTGCTAGGGGTATCAATACCAGCGTGCTCCTCAGATGTAATGCATGGCTTCGGTGTTCTGCTTTCATGCCAGAGGTCCGGCAGGCAGTGCTCAATATGACTTTTGACAAGCACACGTTTGGTCCACAAGTAGACACTACACTAAATAAAATGAAAAAGGACACTGATAGAGCTAAAGCCATGGGAGCATTACAGACCACAGCTTCCAGAGGGTCTTTTCGTCACTCAGGCTACAGGGGTGCATACAAATCTACCACTTCAGATGCCTCTACTTCCCAACAAAAACAAGGCTAGTCCGCCTACAGTAAAGACTAATTCAGAGGTTCCTTCAGAGGAGGAAACAGCAAGGAAAGGGGCAGGGGTGCCTTCACATGTGGAGCAACACCCACTGCTAAGCAATGAATACCTAAACCCCCCTGAACACACCACACTTGTTGGGGGCAGACTACAATTTTTCCCCCCAGTCTGGGAATCCATCAGCACAGAACAATGATACTGGTCGTTGTTCAACATGGCTGTTGTCTGGAGCTCATTTCTACACCACCCAATATCCCTCCTTGCACCCACTGATTGTCACAAGATCATCTGACACTTCTCAAACAAGAAGTCAGAGCCCTCCTTCTCAAAGGAGCTATAGAACCTGTCCTGCTTCAACAGCAGGGACTAGGTGTATACTCTGTATTTTCTCATTCCCAAAAAGACTGGTCACACAGACCAATCTTAGATCTCAGACCCTTGAACCAATACATCCTCTCAGAAAATGTCCATATGGTTACTCTACAGGATGTTATTCAACTTTTCCAACAGGGCGACTTCATGGAATGAATGAATTGTGTGATTACTTAAAACCATTACAATATACAATATTAAAAACATATAGCAAAAAGTACAAATCATTATTAAAAATAGAAGTTGAAAGCTCCTAATATTTAAAGACAGGCCTTCAAGGAAATATGTGGACAGCCAGTATAGACTTGATAGTTCAAATGAACGAGACAGAATTGATGCTCGATGCTGCCCCTTAGTAAAAACATTAACTATTCAAGGATGGAACGGACCTCAGAAAGGGTGTCCCTGGTATCATGTGGCTCGTCAGGCTGTTGGTCGTTCTCTGCCTGTGCCAGCTTATCTTTCAGAAGTGTGCGAGTATGATGTACAAATTTCCCAAAGTTGGCCATGTTCTTCACAATGTCCAAAGTGTAGAGCTTACGGACAGCCTCCTTTGCTGTGTGGGTGCCCAGTTGGAAAAGTATGGGTCTGAGATAGATTCGGCGGACTTGCCGCAAAGCTGGGCAGCATAGCAAAATATGTACCAGGTACTCCCTTTTATAGTTACACAGGCGACACTCTGTAATGCCCGACAGTGCTTTCCAGGATGGATGTAATTCTTTTAAGGGACACGGGTGTAGTCTTGTGGCTAAAATCCTGTTTAGTGCTTGTCTCCCCACAGCCTGTTTGAGGTGGGGCTTGTGGGTGTGCAGAATTTGGGGGAGGCATAGTGTTTCATGGAAGTCTCTGGCTGCCAAGGATTCGATGTCAAATGCGAGAACGGGAGCGTAGTTGCCTTTTTATTGATGATTTGATGGTAGCATAGTTAATTAAGCTTGAGTCCCAGTTCTCGGTCGCTAATTGTAGCAGGTCTTTAGCTATAGAAAGATTGGCAGACCAAGGATTGCTCTGTTTTAGGAAGATGGATTTATGAGAGCCTTCATGGATTTCTCAGGAGCCACAGTTGCTAAGTAAAAATATTTTGCCAGGGCGGCCAGCCCTTTTAATTTTTGTTGGATGAGATTGAATTCGAGGCGAATCAACGTGTTTTTTGTGCAAGTGGGCAAACAAAATATTTTTTTGTACGCTGTGCAGTGTATTTTTTCCAGGTCCAGTGAAAACATTCCTGGAAATGCCTGTTGCGCCTAATTGAGAGACGGTAGTAGTTTGGCCCGCAGTACCCTTTGAGTTGCTGTGGTTGTTGGACTATCTAAGGAGTCATATAATTTGCAGAGGGTGTCTGTGACCATCTTCCCTTTCTGCCGCAATTTTTGTAGGTGGAGTAGTGGGCGGCTGGTCTTGCTAAGCCAAGATAGTTATAGCTTTGTACACAGCCCAGGGTCAAGGGGCCCAGGCGCCACTTGGTGAGTTTTTTCTTTGGGTGGCAGCCAAAGATCACAATTTTAGACTTACTCACATTGGCTACCAGCTCGTTCTTGATGTTCTATTCTGATAGAGCGGTGAGAGCTTTTTGGAGGCCTATTTTAGTGTGGTCCGAAAGAACGAGGTCATCGGCATACTGCATCAGGTGGATCTTTGTGTTGCCAATTTTTGGAGTGGCAAGGAAAGCTCCATGCAGTGCTAAGCCCAAGTAGGCAGTATATAAATTGAATAGCATCGGTGCCAGGACACATCCCTGCTTTAGCCCCCGATCTGTGTCGATTTTTTCCGTGGCGGATTCCCTAGAGAGTTTAACCCTTGCCCAGGTGCCCGAGTACAGAGATCTAATGGCTCGTAGTAATTTCGGGCAGATGTTCCACCGTGCCAGTTTCTGCCAAAGGATGCTGCGACCTACCCCATCGAAGGCTGCTGAGTAGTCGATAAAGCAGGCGAAGAGGGTGGGAGAACAACGGGCTACTGCTTGTTGGGCTAAGTATGACAAAACAGTAATATTGTCCACAGCTGAGCCACCTGGTCTAAACCCCGTCTGATAAAATGGCAGCAGGCCTTCAGTATATATCCAGTCTGCTAGTTCCTGCAAAAGTGTACTCGCATAAGCCTTTACCTCGATGTCCAGCAGGGCAACCATTCGATAGTTCTTAGGATCGGTGTTGGTCCCTTTTTAGGTCTCGCCTGAACCAGCGCATGCGCTGCTCTGGCGAGAGTTTTAGTAAGCGGGTTTTGGAAGTGCAAACAGCAGTTTGCTGGCGACCAGCTTGCGTTCACGCGAGCGTGCACGCGCCATTCCTCGCATCGCTGGCGAGGCGCCACCTGCTTTTCCTCACCCCTCCTCCCCCTCCCTCACCAGAGAGCGCGTTTCTTGGCCGCGCGTCTTGTTCCTTTGGGTGAGGGCTTGTTTATTTATTGCATATTTCCTGAACGGCATATGTTGTTGTTGACTTCTCCTTAGCGTTCTGAGACTTGACTGTGCCCCAACCCTACTGCTGTCTTGCATAAGCTCAGTATTTCATATCGGGCCTGTCTTAAATCGTTTGTTTTGCTGCTTCTAATCGTGCTGAGCAGGTTTTTTTTGGGTTGGGGGGGGGGGAGAGAATCTTCAGATTTCATCGCAGTATTTTAAATGCATCTTGTGCGTCTGGAAAGGGACTGCAAGCGGCACTTTGGTACATTTCTGACTCGCCTCGCTCACTTGTGATCACAAGTCGTTGCTGTGAATGAACATTCACACCGCCTTCCATTTCGGCATCGCAAGTGTGATATGTCTTTCCGGTGTTAATTTTTGCATTCGTGCATATCACCAAAATGTTTTTTCTCTCTGACGTTCTAACTGGTTGCTTAAAATGTTTAATTCCTCTTAAGCGCAGTTTTCCTTTTGTCTATAATACCGTTCCTTCGGAGAAAAGGCTGAGATGAAGTGACTTGACCTAGAGATGTGGTGTGCCTTAACAATTGTCCTTTGCACGCCTGGCTTTGAACTAGAGATTTTAGTAGTCAGGGTGCTACTCCGTGCTCCCTTTTAAACGATCTCCCTCAGTGATTGTTCTGCTCCTTTGTATTCTGTGGTACCCCAAGAAGGGCATGCCAAGTTACTTTTTTAAACCATTAGTTTTGGGGGGCCATATTTTATGTAGTTTATATGTGTGCACGATTTGCATTGTTATTGTATGTCAGTGGCTTGAAACTTGATTTCTCTCTTATGGTTTGCCGATATAATTCAATGAACAAAAGCATAAAACTCTGCCCGTGTTTTCCTGCTGGACACACTGGAGCCCGCAGGCGTGGAGATAACTCAGTCACAGCTCGCTGTTGAGCTCTGTGTGCAGGTTTTAATGTTCAGTCGTGGCGTGGCCAACCTTCTTTTCTTTGGCTGTTGACAACATGATTTGCCTGCAGTTTTTCCACAGTGACCCCGTTTTTTCACTACTCTCTCTTGATGCAGTGGTAAACTCCATAGAATCAGAAGTTACCATTGACAACATTCTTCATTTTAGAGTATCTGCACCTTAGGACAGTGCCCATCAAATGAAGGGAGCCAAAAAGTTCTCAATCTGTTACAACTGGTAAATCATTTTTATTCATGTTCAACTCCACCCTCTCCACTCTTCTTGTATATACATAGCCACAACCAGTTATCTGTGTTGAATCTGTATTGAACAGGTTGATTTGAATCTAAATTTGGAGGCTTTTTTCAAATAGTCTGGTTGGCATGGTCTCCGATGCACCTTATTGGCTCTGGAGAGAAGCTGCGTCTCTTAGAAGAGCGCTCAGTTAAAGAGGAGCTCAGATGCTATGCTAGTGATGAAGCCTAAGTAACTCTGTGCAGCAGGGCCACAGGCTTCTGGTTTGTTCCCCTGAACATGGGTTCCGGAGGGATTGCCCGAGAGCTAGCTCCCCAGCTTGGTGGCACAGTCTTAAAGTGCCCACAGATGACCTGCCTAGCTAGATCTTGGGTGTGGGTGCATTATAACCCGAACTGTAAATTCAAAGGTTTGGGACCGCCATTAGCGGACAACCAGATGCAGGGCTGGCCTGCTTGATGGTCCTTTGGCTTTCAATAGGCATGAAATAAGGCTATGTCGGATTACAGTCCTGCACTAATTGAGGACCGTTAAAGTAGAGGTATGAATACACAAGAGACAATCCTAATGACTGATGAGGATGCTATCAGTACCTTAAAGGACAGTACAGCATTGTTTTCCTTCAAGTAAACTGGACGCTAAGTTCCTTTTTGTTCAGTATCGCCATCTCACTGTCCTGCACAGGAGCATACCTATGAGGACACTCCGCTACACAATGAATTTGTCAGTGTTATCAAAGCTTGCTTTCCTGAGGTGCCTCCTTTTGTAACCCTCAGATGAACGTTTTTCACCAAGAACAACAAGCATTGGCATAGCCAATAGGTCTCGCCTTTGGGACCTTATAAGTGTTTAGTTATCCAGCACAATATCCTTGGTGCAACAACATCAAGTGTTGCATGGCTAAACACTTATAAGGTCCCAAAGGCGAGACCTATTGGCTATGCCAATGCTTGTTTAAAAATTGGTTGCAACAGTGAACCCCTCCAGGAGTCCGGGACATCTTCCAGAAACCTGCATATAGCAATGTAAGATTTGATGCCCAGAAATCTATGTCCTCCCTGAAAAGGGAGCCGGGCAGCCCATTGGGGCCTGGGGCTCCATTTTGCTGGATCTTTTTTAAGACAATGCAGACTGCTGCCTCGCTTGGAACTGTAAAATCCGCCGGTGGCCCGGAAGGCTCCACTCTGGTGTTTTCCAACTTCCTCAATGGGGTGAATCCATTCAAACAAGTAGATTTCTGGAGGTCGGTGTACAGAGACTTCATGTGGGCTACCCAGGTCTCCACGGCGGCCGAGTTCACTCTGCCGGAAGACACATGAATTAAATTAAGTATTGCCAGAATTGTAGGGTCTTGCATGGCGCCAACAGTTCGAAGATCTTTAACCATTTCGCCTCGGTGGCATCCCATTTTAGTTTCCAAACAAGAACCGTGAGAGTCTTTGCTGCTGATTTCAGCTGCTTTTTTGCAGCTTCCGTTCCTATTCTTTTGTATGCCCCTTGTTTTATTTTTAGTTGCTGCACGCTTTGCTTGATCACTGGAGATTGGCCTAAGATGTGAGTAGTTGTACTTGTTTTGCTGTGAGTGGTGCTCCCTCGGAGCGGCATGCCCAATTCGTATGCAAGTTTTTCCCATTCGCCTATGATGGCCCGCATATTGAGTCCGTCCGACCACCCAGTCCATGTGGATTTCCATGAGAGAAATTTATTGATGGTAGTCTGCTCCCATTTGATTCTCCTCAGTAGCCTGTCTTGTTCTAAACCAATAGGCTCTCCGAGGGGGCAGAGGATATTCCGAAGTTCCGCTGTGGTAATTAAGTGCAACAGCAAGGCAGCATGATCGCTTTTGCTCTGTGGGAGCACAGCCTAGCATGTTTTTTCATAGCCGCTCACTCAGTAAGATGTAATCTTTAGTTGTCCGGTTATTGTAAGTAGGTGCATGGGTTGTTCCTAGCTCAGACACTGTGGATACGAAATTTGCTGTTTCCAGGTTGTAAGTCTGAAGGAGGGCGTTGAATCTCCCTGTGCTTCCAAAGGCGCTAACATTAGACAACCAGTCCCCTATAAGATGCGTGTTAAAGTCCCCAAGGATGATCATTTCCATGGATACATGTGGTATTATCAGAGTTTCGATCTGCATAATCAGCCGAGTGAGCTTGTCCTTGGGTCCATGGCCATATATATACATTAATTAAGAGTATGGGTAGTGGACCATCCACAGACTTGAGGCCTTTCAGAATGCCGGCTAGGATCATGTCAGAGGAGTTTTTTTTCTTCTGTGAAGCGCAACTTTAGGGCGTGCTTAATGTATATGGAGATGCCCCCGGAGGGTCTCCCAAGTAGATTGGGTTTAATTCCCGGATTGAAAAATTCAGCGTAGCCTGTGAGGGGAATGGATGCGGTTGTCCACGTTTCTTGGACGCAGATAAGATCGGCCCCGTTGAGGAATGTGGTGGCCGTTGGGGTTTGCAAAAACCTATGCATTCCTGCAACATTCCATGCCATGATGTTTAATGTATCTGAAAGCAACACATAGTGATAGATTCCTTACCTTAGAATATCCCCAGGCGTCAGACTGGATCCGGAAAGTTTTCGTCAGCAGTACCCCTGCGCGTCGGTAGGGGCGTCGTGCGGCTCCGCGTCCGTCGTTGGCGTCGTGGTCGCCGAGATGACGTCGCGGGCGCTACTTGGACGCCGCCCACGCGCGCTGACGTCAGTTCTTTCTTTTTCCGCGCCAGCAAGCGCAGATCCGGAGAGAGCGGTACCCCTAGTCTCTTTCTGACTAAGTTTTTGAGATCTTTTTCTCACCTTTTTTCGAGTCGATATCGACTCCTGGTGCAGTTAGGGATGCCCGGTTTTAAATCCTGCGAGGACTGTCATCGGATGATGTCGGTGACGGACCCGCACCGCGTGTGTCTCTTCTGCCTGGGGCGCGACCACGACCCCAAGTCGTGCCCCGACAGCCGGTCCATGGCTCCGAAGTCTTTGCGGGAGCGGTCCCGAAAGCTGCTTGAAGCCCGGCAGTCGGCTCCGTGCCGTGACAGGTCCCGGTCTAGAGAGAGGTCGAGGGACGGTGCGCGGAGTCACCATCGACGATCGTCGGGATCGAAGTCTTCGCACTCGGGGTCAGGTAAGACGAAGCACAAGAAGTCGAAGAAACGTCATCGTTCTTCGGCTTCCCCTCGCCGGTCGCGCGACGCGGCTGAGGGTACGGGTGGTGCCACCCCCGCGGCTCCGGCGCAGTCCATGGAGTCGCCGCCCGACTACCCCCCCCCTTCCCGGGGTCGGCGGCGACTCCGGCCCAGATACAGGACTTCCTGTCGGCCTTGGCTCGCCTCTTTGGGCCGTCGGGTCCCGCCGGTGTGCCTTCGGGCCCCGCGGTCCCGCCTGGGTGTCCTCGCGTTTCATCGCCGGCGGCTCCGGCCCCGGCGCCGCAGGACACCCTTGGATCCAGGCCTGGATCCCGGTCGACGCCGGTTGACCTAGTTACACCTCCACCGACGTCGACCCCACCGGCACCGATCCTGACGCCGCCCGCTCCTCGGGACGATGTCGACCTCAGGTTCAGCCCCGAAGTGGACGCGGCGTCGGTCCGGCGTCGGTCGATGCCGTTCTCGACGCCGTTTGGGGATTTCTATCCCCATGTCCCTGCTCCTTATTTTCTGCCTGTTGAACAGCCTGAGGATCAAGGGGAGAACTGGGAGGGGTCGGACGACCCTCTCGCTGCAGCCTGCGAGTCTGAACAGGACTGGGCTGAGGAACTGGGGGAAGCCTGTGGTCTGGATACCTCACCAGACCTTGGCATGCTGTCTCCTCCTACCGTGGCTACGGAGGAGGGAGCCAGTTATGCAGTGGTGTTGCATAGGGCGGCGGAGGCCCTACACCTCAAGCTCCCTACTGTGGCCGTCAGGACTAACCTCCTGACAGAGGTGCTTCAGCCAGCAGCTACTTCTGCGGAGCCGCTGCTGCCCTTTAATGAAGCCCTTTCGGACGTTCTTTTGGGCACTTGGTCCAGGCCCACCACAGGGGCTCCTGTGGATAGGAACGTGGCTCGACGCCATCGCCCGGCTCCGGGTGACCCTCTTTTCCTCTCCCAACATCCCACCCCCGAGAGCTTGGTTGTCCAAGCCTCTGCTTCCCCAACCGCCTTCCCTTCCGCCCCACCGGATAGGGAATCCAAGAAGCTGGATCAGTTTGGGAAGAAGATTTTCTCTTCCACCAGCTCTGCGCTCCGTGAACACTGCATGCCTCTTGGGCCGTTATTCCCACTGTCTGTGGGATACGGTGGTGAATGTGCTGTCTCGGTGTCCGGAGGAGGCCCGGCCTGCTCTCGCCCAGGCTGTTGCAGAGGGGAGAGACGCAGCCAAGTTCATGATCCGTTGTGGTCTAGACACCGCCGACTCACTGGGCTGATCCATGGCAACGACGGTGGCGGTTCGTCGCCACGCCTGGTTGAGAACTACTGGATTTTCCGGGGATGTCCAAAGCACCCTTATGGACATGCCCTTTGATGGCCGTCGCCTCTTCGGCGACAAAGCGGACAGCGCGTTGGAGCGGTTTAAGGACTCACGGGCTACGGCCAAGTCCTTGGGACTCTCCGCAGTCCGCCCTCCTCCGCCTTCCGCTTTTCGCTCCTTTCGTGGCACAGGAAGGGGCGCCCGCAGCGTTCGCAACAGAGCCACGGGCCGGCGCAACAGTCATCCCAGCGCGGACGCGGTTTCCGCCGCGGCGGACACAGGGGCTAGCGGGCGGGTCAGACCACTACCACCACCCCCGCCACCTCTGCCTCCAAACCTTCCTAATCCGAACTTTCAGGTCCATCACACGCCAGTGGGCGGCAGGCTCCGCCATCACCTCCCTCACTGGCGCACCATCACTTCGGACAGGTGGGTTTTAGAGATAGTCCGGAGGGGCTACTCCCTCCCCTTCGAGACTACCCCCCCAGCCATGCCACCTCAATACCACCGCATGTCAGGGGATCACTTGGTGCTTCTTCAGCAGGAAGTTGCGGCCCTCTTGGCCAAGGGGGCCATCGAGCGCGTTCCGACGCCCGAAGTAGGTCGTGGTTGTTATTCCCACTACTTTGTGGTGCCCAAGAAGGACAAAGGCCTGCGTCCTATCTTGGACCTCCGGAACGTCAATCGCTTCCTCCGCAAAGAGAAGTTCAAGATGCTTACTCTAGCTCAGGTCTTGTCTGCTCTCGACCCACAAGACTGGCTGGTGGCGTTGGACTTGCAGGACGCCTATTTCCACATCCCCGTCCTGCCAGCCCACAGGCGTTACCTGCGGTTCATGGTAGGCAACGAGCACTTTCAGTTTACCGTGCTCCCCTTTGGCCTTACCAGCGCCCCTCGGGTGTTCACCAAGGTGATGGCGGTGGTCGCAGCTCATATGCGCAGATCAGGGGTGTCAGTCTTCCCCTATCTCGACGACTGGTTGTTGAAGGCGGGCTCGCCCCAGACAGTCGTCTCCCACCTCCAGACTACGGCCGACCTCCTGCTCTTGCTGGGGTTCTCCATCAATGTGCCGAAGTCGCACCTGATTCCCTCCCAGAAGCTCCTCTTTATCGGAGCGGTTCTGGACACGGCGCAGTTTCGGGTCTATCCTCCCGAACAGCGAGTCCGGGACATTCGGGCTCTGATTCCCATCTTTCAGCCCCTGTCCTGGGTTTCGGTCAGAGTGACTCTGAGGCTGCTGGGCCTCATGGCCTCCTGCATCCTGCTGGTCAATCATGGTGGCGTATGCGGGCTCTGCAGTGGGACCTGAAGTTCCAGTGGGCGCAGTATCAGGGAAACCTGTCCGATTACGTCCAGATCTCGGAGGGCACTGCACACCAATTGCAGTGGTGGCTCACGAAACGGCATTGGGTCGACGGCAGATCCCTCTCCCTTCCCCAACCGGAGTTCACAGTGGTGACGGATGCGTCCCTCCTGGGATGGGGAGGCCACATGGGAGAGGCAGAGATCAGAGGCCTCTGGTCTCCGGCGGAGTCCCGGCTCCATATCAACCTTTTGGAGCTGCGGGCGATCAGGCTTGCACTGAAAGCATTCCTTCCCTCTGTCAAGGGGAGAGTAGTGCAGGTGTTCACAGACAACACCACCGCCATGTGGTACTGCAACAAACAGGGCGGGGTGGGGTCGTGGATCCTCTGTCAGGAGGCTCTGCGTCTCTGGACATGGCTGGAACATCAGGGCATGTCTCTGGTGGTTCAACACCTGGCAGGTTCTCTGAACGCCAGGGCGGACGAACTCAGCCGCAGGTGCATGCTCGATCACGAATGGCGTCTTCACTCGGAGGTGGCGCAAGGTCTCTTTCAGCAGTGGGGAGAGCCTTGGTTAGATCTATTCGCCACCGAAGAGAACGCGCAATGTCATCAGTTCTGCGCGTTGGAATTTCCAAGGCAGCACTCGCTCGGCGACGCTTTTCGTCGCGAGTGGAGTTGCGGTCTGTTGTACGCCTTTCCGCCTATACCACTTCTGCCCAGAGTGCTGAAGAAGATCAGGCGCGACCGGGCCCAAGTCATTCTTGTGGCTCCGGACTGGGCTCGAAGAGTATGGTATCCCGAGCTACTCAGTATGAGCATCGATCCCCCGATCCGACTGCCTCTTCGGGAGGATCTTCTGTCGCAGCAGCAGGGGACGGTCCTCCACCCGAACCTGTCCAGCCTCCACCTCTTTGCGTGGAGATTGAGCGGCGGCAGTTGATTCCCTTCGACTTGCCTCCTGAAGTTTGTGACGTTATTCTGGCAGCCAAGCGTCCCTCTACTAAAGTGGTATACGCCTGCAGGTGGAACAAATTTGTGGCATGGTGCACAGCAAAGGCTGTGGATCCCCTTTCTGCCCCTCTTTCTGAGGTTCTACTGTTCCTTCTTTCTTAGGCCCGGCAGGGCTCTGCTCTGGGCACTATCAAGGGCTACCTTTCTGCTATTTCGGCCTTTCTCAGGCTCCCTGATCAGCCCTCTCTTTTGAAGTCCCCTGTTGTAAATAGGTTTCTTAAAGGCATTACTAACCTTTTCCTCCTATTCCTTTCGTGATGCCTCAGTGGGACTTGAATCTGGTTCTGACGTACTTGATGTGCGCTCCCTTTGAGCCACTTCACAACTGTCCTCTTCGTCTTCTGACGTTAAAGACTGCTTTCCTGGTGGCCATCACTTCCGCCAGGCGGGTGAGTGAGCTCCAGGCTCTTTCTTGTAAGCCTCCTTCCCTTTCAGTCCATCCGGACAAGGTTGTGCTCAGGCCCCGTCCTTCCTTTTTGCCAAAAGTGGTTACGGCCTTTCACATTGGGCAGACTATTACCTTGCCCACCTTTTTTCCGCCTCCGCATCCTTCCAGAGAGGAAGAGCGGCTCCACCGTCTGGACCCAAAACGTGCGCTTTCTTTTTATCTTAACCGCACACAGCAGTTCCGGGTGGATGACCAGCTTTTTGTTGGCTACGTTGGCACCAAGAAAGGTCGGGCGGTCCATAAGAGAACCATCTCCCGCTGGGTTGTCTTGTGTATCAAAGCCTGTTACTCTTTGGCTAAAAAGGAACCTCCGATGGGGCTGCGTGCTCATTCCACCCGAGCTACTGCAGCCACTACTGCATTGGGACGTGGTGTCCCCCTGCAAGACATATGTCAGGCAGCCACGTGGGCCTCGCTGCACACGTTTACCAAACATTACTGCCTGGGCAGCCAAGTCCGGAGAGACAGCTTCTTTGGCCGTTCTGTTCTCCGTGACTTTCTGGTGTGATCTTTGTTCGCAGACCCACCACCGGGGTTGGTATTGCTGGGGTATCTATTCTAAGGTGAGGAATCTATCACTATGTGTTTCTTTCAGTTGCACAAGTTACTTACCTTCGGTAACGATATATCTGTAAGAAACATTAGTAGTGATAGATTCCTTACCGTCCCACCCATCCTCCCCGTTCTGCGAACTGATTTCTAGGGTTAAGGTCATCCCTTTCAGGGCCCTAGTTTCAATGCACCAGTGGTCAGTATCTTGCATGGCTCTGCGTTCCTGGCGCGGAAAGTCGTGTATAGAACTGACGTCAGCGCGCGTGGGCGGCGTCCAAGTAGCGCCCGCGACGTCATCTCGGCGACCACGACGCCAACGATGGACGCGGAGCCGCACGACGCCCCTACCGACGCGCAGGGGTACTGCTGACAAAAACTTTCCGGATCCAGTCTGACGCCTGGGGATATTCTAAGGTAAGGAATCTATCACTACTAATGTTTCTTACAGATATATTGTTACCGAAGGTAAGTAACTTGTGCTTTGATGATCCCTACTGTGCTGCTATAGTGGTAAGACTCCTTGCTGGGGGAGGGACCGCTGAATTTTGTCGGCTAGGTTGGAAGCAACCCAACCCCAATAAGCCGAATTTGGGGAGGGTGGGGCACAGGGGGAGATGAAGGCTTTGGCGGTGGTAATGACCTGTCTGCCCCCGTGCTGGCCATCGACTCTGCACTTGATATTCATGTTACCTTGATCAACAGAGCATTCCCCTCAGTTGGTCCCTCTCAGGACACAAGCTGTGGGGGTGTTCTATAAGGGTGCATGTAGAATGAATGGGTACCTTTCATTTTCAAGCATCCGGATGTCGATCCCCCATTCTGCAAATGGATCTTTTTCTTTGTGCACTCTTGCTGCTGTACTCGAGTTGCCCCAAGTTATAATAGTTTGTTCCTTCCCTGGCTACGAGGTCGGAGAGACAAATTGCACCCTAACAATGTCCCTGCTGGTGATATGAGACAGCGGCTGGATATGTTGGAGAAGTTTCAGGATGTTTGATCTGTTTAGGGTGTCAATATTGCCTTTCGAAATATATAGTGGTCATGATCCTCTTTGCTGGCTGGTCTCCCCTAGAGCTAAGACGTTTGGCCTAAAGCTAGAGTCATTGTAGGGAGGCCTACGTGTTGATTGAGTCCTGTCGACATGTTTAAGCGTGCTTTGTGGGTCTTTTAGGAGGCCAGGGGAGCCATCTTCAGTCTCTTGGTCTGCTCTTGTGGGTTCTATTGTCCTGAGGCCAGTATCAGTCCGATGAGGCTGTACTATTGAGCTTTTGTTATTGAGAGGGCTTCTTTGTTGGTTTATTTCCCGCTCTCGGGCGTTAGGAGCTCTATTGTAGTTTGAAGCCCAAGTTGTGGCTCTTTTCCAGTTTGAGGGGGCTCCCCCTGTGTCGACAGCTACCACACAGGCTTGCTTTGATTGTTGGTGGACTTGTGTACGAGCCGGGGCAGAATTGAGTGGACATTGGATCAAGTCCCACGGCATGCTGACTTTTGGTGGCCGTGGCTGGATCACTGGGCAGCGTGCGCTGTTCGTTGTCTTGGGCGTTTGTGTCCCGTGGAAGGGCATTTTGAATGGTGAGTGTCTCAGACTTTATGGTCTTAGCCTGAGTTGCTGTATCCCCATGCATGACGATCACCATCAGTGTGGAGGAGGCCCCCATGATGGCCTGTACATTTGGGTGCATAGTGGTTGTTTGTGATGCTGGGAGGGCCGATTCTGGTGATGCCTGAATGTGTGCAATCTTACAGAATATGGGGAAGAGAGGTTGACTCTTTTCTACCTCAGCGGTCTGCATCGGTGGTTCTGATATGCCTGCCAGGTTGGTTGGATTGGGCCGGGAGGTTCTCGCTGGTAGTCGCTTTAGATGCATTTGTTGTTTTTTGAGCCGTTTCTTCTCTCTCTGCGTCCTTGGTGGTGCGATCTGAAGTGCATCCTGCAAGCATATGGCCCTTAAATTGTTACGGTCAGGGTCCGCTGTATGATTGCTGCATCCTGTCGTTGGCTCGGGGTGTAAAGGCCTAGTTAACTTGCTTGTTGTCCGCTGGTGAAGTTGAATAGGTTTGAGATCTCCGTCCCTGCTGGCTACTATGAGGTCATTTGCTCCATTCACCAGGCTCTCTGGGTCTGAGCAGGTTTTGATTTTAAGTTTCAGCTTCTCCACCAATGAAGTGAGTACCGTTGGGAGGGATGCCAGTTTGTCCACTATCTGTGTGCACCGACATTCCAAAGGAGGGTTTGCGGTGCTACTGACTGCCGCCATCGTGTCAACTTTCTTCGCCATGTCAGCCATTGTTGGTGCTATAACTTGGAGGGTTTCCATTTGTATTTCAAGTTTATCCGATTGCCATGTTAAAGCGTTTATGGCTATACACAAGGAAGTGCTGACTGGCCTTAGCAGGTTGTCCTGTGCGCATGAAAGTTCAAAAGGTAGTAACAAAGGTGATCTGTGAATGGAGTAGCTTAGCTCTGGCTCGGAAGAGGAGTCTAAGATGATGCATGAACCCTCCTTGCGCTTGTGAGTGTTTGAGTCATGAAAAGTGACTGCCTTTGTGTCTGATCTTGGTGTGCGCGGGTTGTTGACAATGGTTTTTGAAATTTTGTGAGGGCTGGCTATCTCATCCAGTGATTCCCAAACAGTGGCAGCAGGGGGTCTTTCTTGGAAATTTGTTCCGTGCCTTAGTGCGCATTCGATGCATGGAGCTGGCAGAGCTCCCAGGTTATGGCAAGATTGGGACCTTATCTTCACCCAAGCGCGACTTATTTCAATGGGGCGGCTGGGCATTGTAAGTGTGATCGATAGGTGTGGTGACTCAGACCCTGTGATTGCGAAGGCTGGACCTGGCTCATCCTCACTACCTATAACAGTGGCGGTCTTTGGCCATCCCTCATTTGTAGTTCGAGTTGAGAGAACTTCAGACCCCTAGCCTTTTGGGTCCTGGGTATCCTGGCTTATACCATCAGGGCTGCTTTCTAGTCCGTACCCAGCTGCGCAGGTCATACGTCTTGCCAACATTTGTCTGGGCGGGTGCTCCCCTGACAGCATTTCTGCCTAATGGCGTGTCTCCTGCGGCAGATTTTAATTTCTTTGGCCTTGACAGGCGAGCTCTTTTCTTTGTCATTGTGGCAAGGGTGCCCCTTTTTCAAGCACCTGCGGCTGTGCTCAGAAATGTTGAGATAATTAGAAAAATTCCTGGTTGCCAAGTGATGTTCCCTAGGTCCCCCTTGGTATTGCCAGTAGGCCTTCAGACAAAACTGGGGGGGGAGGGGGGTTACCGAGCTACGAATTGAATGGTGGATTCGTGCAGTAGAGGCTCGGCGAGTCTGGCCAAAGGCGAATAAGCAGTCAAAGCAACTAGCGGCTTCTCTGCCCTCTGAACCCTGCTCCTTGCTCCTCATGCCCCCCAGGGCACGCACTCACCGAGCCCAGAGGAGGAGAAGCTGCAGGAGGAGCAGCCCAAGGAGCATGCACCGCCACCAGAGTCCGAAGCGAAGAAGCAGAGAAGGCGGAGTGGGAGCAGAGCGAAGCGGTATGGAGTCAGAGCAAGGCGCTGAGGAGGAGGCTGAAGCGGTCGCACCGACTCGCAGGCTGCACCAGCCTAACGCCGGCCGCCTCCGCGAGGACGGGCAGAGCCGCAGCTCAGAGCTCAGGACAGGGTGTGCTCACCTCCCCACACTGCTGAGAGCAGCCCGAGTCCGTATCCGTGCTCTGCTCCACGCACTGCACCCGTTCCACCCCCCTGTGATCGGGGGAAGCAGGCGGATGCCGTGCCTTGCCCGCTCACGACTCGCTGCTCCTGTCTCGCACTCTCCAATAACAAGAACCGGAACAGTGGGAGTCTGAGTAGTTAACAGGAGTCTTCATGGCTACACTAGACCTAAAAGACGCCTTCTTTCATATACCAATACACCCTGCGCACCGCACCTTCCTCAGATTTGTCGTAGCAGACACACATTACCAATTCAAAGTTCTACTATTCAGAGTGACCACAGCGCCTCCGGTTTTCAGAAAATGCTTGGCAGTAGTTGCAGCATATCTGCGCAGACAAAACGTTCATGTATTTCCATATCTGGACGATTGGCTGTTCAAAGCCAGTACTCACCTTCAGTGTCAACAGTTCACTTAGTTGACAATGAATCTAATTCACAGACTAGGGTTCACAACAAACGTTCTCAAGTCTCATCTTCAACCTCTCAAAATTCAACCTGACCTAGTGGCCATCCTCAACACACAGTTAGGACTAGCTTTTCCCAATCCTGCTTGAGTTTAGAACTTTCAGATAACTCTACCACAGTTCCAGCCAAACAAAACTCTAACAGTTCAGACAGTGATGCATCTGCTAGGAATGTTGGCCTTTTCTATTGCCATAATTCTCCATGCGAGGTTGCACATGCACCCTCTGCAGCAATGTCTAGCACGCCAATGGTCTCAATCACAGGGTCACCTTGAGGATCTAGTGTTGCTAGACCGCCATACTCACTGTTCTCTGCCATAGTGGAACACCAACAACCTGCTACAAGGGCAGCCTTTTCTGGATCCTGTTCCCCACCTCACTCTGACAACACAACCATCAGAGACGGGTTGAGGTGCTAATCTATAGGACCTCGCAGTACAAGGTCTGTGGGATGCCAAACCTCAGTCTCTACACATCAACTACCTGGAGCTTCAAGCGATCTTCCAGACTCTAAAAGCTTTCCTTCCTCAACTATCTCACAAGGTTGCCCTAGTCAGAATGGACGATATGACAGCCACGTATTATTTACAAAAACGGTAGGGGGCACGTTCCTCTCAACTATCACAGCTGTCTCAGACCACATGAAACTGGGTTCTTCACCACCACATTAATTTCTTGGCGGAATATCTGCCAGAAGCAGACAACAATTTTGCAGACCTCAGCAGGATGCAGCAACAGACTCAAGAGTGGGAACTTCAACCACAAGTCCTCTTTCCCTACTTTCAATAGTGGGGCTTTCCTCAAATAGACCATATCTGAAAGAAACACGTTAGTGGTAGATTCCTTACCTTAGAATTACCCCCAGGCGTCAGACTGGATCTGGAAAGTTTTCGTTAGCAGTACCTCTGCGCGTCGGAAGGTGGCGTCGGTCGGCTTCGTGGTCGCCGGGATGACGTCGCGGCAGCTACTTAGACGCCGCCCTCGCGCGCTGACGTCAGTTCTTTATTTTTCCGCGCCAGCCAGCGCAGATCCGGGAAGAGCGGTACCTAGTCATTTTTTGACTGTTTTTCTCGACCTTTGTCGACGTCTTTTTCGAGTCTCATGCACGAGGGATGCCAGGATTCAAGGCCTGCGGTTTCTGTAGCCGACTGATGTCGGTGACTGATCCGCACCGCGTGTGCCTTTTCTGCCTGGAGCACGACCACGACCCAAAGTCGTGCTCCGACTGCCGGTTGTTGACGCCGAAAGCTTTGCGGGAGCGGTCCCGAAAGCTGCTTGAACGCCGACAGTCGGCTCCGCGCCGTTCGAGGTCCCGGTCGAGAGGGAGGTCGAGGGACCGGTCGCGGAGCCAC
Source organism: Calotriton arnoldi (assembly GCA_963921515.1). NCBI lineage: Eukaryota > Metazoa > Chordata > Amphibia > Caudata > Salamandridae > Calotriton > Calotriton arnoldi. The sequence continues at coordinate 718,077 of CAWUFW010003600.1, forward strand.
CATCAGTCAGGATCGAAGTCATCGAAGTCTTCGCACTCTGGGTCGGGTAAGTCAAAGCACAAAAAGAGGTCGAAGAATCATCGTCGCTCTTCGACTTCTCGTCGGTCGGCTGACACGACGAGGCCCGCGGGTGGTGCCCCTCCCGCGGCTCCGCGTGCGGATCCCGAAGAGTCGACTCTGGGTTTCCCTCCCTTTCCGGGACCTGGGGCGACTCCCGCCCAGCTTCGTACGTTCTACGAGGCAATGCATGCCATCTTTAAGCGGCCCGAACCCGCAGGCGCGCCTTCGGGCCCCGCGGACTCGGCTGGGGGGCCGGGAACTTCATTGCCGGCTGCACCGGCCCCGGCGCCGCAGGCCCCCCGTGGATCCAGGCCTGGATCCGGATCGGTTGACCATATCACACCTCCACCGGCGCCGCTTCCGACGGCACCACTACCGTGCCCGGCGCCGGCCGGCCTCCCGTCCGGCGTCGTCCCCGACCTCCTTCTGGGTGAAGACACGGAGCCGTACCGGCGTCGACCGACGCCGGATCCGGCGCCGGGCGGGGTTTTTGTGCCCCTGTTCACTCCTGGAGTCCCTTTTAGGCCAGATTGGCACCCAGTGGACGACGAGGAGGAGGATTGGGAGGGGTCAGGTGAGCCTTTAACGGAACAGCTGGAACAGGACTGGAGAGAGGACCTGGGGGATGCCCGTGGTTTGGACACCTCGCCAGACCTTGGCATGCTGTCTCCTACCGTGGCTACGGATGAGGGAGCGTCTTACGCAGTGGTGTTGCGTAGGGCGGCCGAGGCTCTTAACCTCGAGCTTCCTACGGTGGCAGTCAGGACTAACCTCCTGACAGAGGTACTTCAACCGGCAGCGAGCTCTTCGGAGCCCCTGCTGCCTTTTAATGAAGCTATCTCAGATATCCTTTTGGGCACTTGGTCCAAGCCCACCACAGGGGCTCCTGTGGATAGGATGATTGCCCGACGCCACCGCCCGGCTCCGGGCGACCCCTTGTTCCTTTCCCCTGAGAGCTTGGTGGTCCAAGCCTCGACGTCCCAGAGCGCCTTCCCTACCGCCCCCCCGGATAGGGAATCCAAGAAGCTGGATCACCTTGGGAAGAAGTTGTTTTCTTCCTCCAGCTTAGGGCTGCGGTCGGTGAACACTGCATGCCTCTTGGGCCGTTATTCCCACTCTGTGTGGGACTCGGTGGCGCAAGTGCTGCCCCATTGTCCGGAGGAGGCCCGGACCGTCCTCTCCCGTGCTGTTGCTGAAGGGAGAGACGTAGCTAAGTTCGTCATTCGGTGTGGGCTGGATACCGCCGACTCACTGGGCAGAACGATTTCCACGTCGGTGGCAATCAGACGCCACGCCTGGTTGAGGAGGACTGGCTTTTCGGGGGATGTCCAGAACACCCTGATGGACATGTCTTTTGATGGCCGTCGCCTGTTCGGCGACAAGGCGGACAGTGCATTGACGCGTTTCAAGGACTCGCGGGCTACGGCCAAGTCCTTGGGTCTTTCCACCCTGCGTCCTGCACCGTCTGCTTTTCGCCCCTTTTGTGGTCACCGAAGGGGTGCCCCACCACGTTCCCTTCAGGGCCACAGGCCGGCGCAAAACTTTACATCCCAGCGCGGCCGGGGACGTGGGAACCAACGCCGTGGTTCTGGGGGCCAGCGGGCGGGCCAGTCCACCTCCACCCCTCCGACGCAGCCTCCAAACCCTCCTAGTCTGACATTTCAGGGCCACCAAACACCAGTGGGCGGCAGGATTCGCCATCACCTCCCCCACTGGTGCAACATCACATCGGACAGGTGGGTTTTGCAAATGGTCCAAAGGGGCTACTCCCTCCCCTTCGAGACTACCCCTCCCTCCATGCCACCCAAGTACCATCGCATATCGGAGGATCACCTGTCCCTTCTCCAGCAGGAAGTTACGGCTCTCTTGGCCAAGGGAGCCATCGAGCGCGTTCCTGTCCCAGAAGTAGGTCGTGGTTGTTATTCCCACTACTTTCTGGTGCCCAAGAAGGACAAAGGCCTGCGTCCTATCTTGGATCTCAGGAACGTCAACCGCTTCCTTAGGAAGGAGAAGTTCAAAATGTTGACCCTGGCTCAGGTCCTGTCTGCCCTCGACCCTGGAGACTGGATGGTAGCGTTGGACTTGCAGGACGCTTATTTTCACATCCCCGTCCTGCCGGCGTTACCTGCGGTTCACGGTAGGCCACGAGCATTTTCAGTTCAACGTGCTCCCCTTTGGCCTTACCAGCGCCCCTCGGGTGTTCACGAAAGTGATGGCGGTGGTTGCAGCTCATCTGCGCAGATCAGGGGTTCCAGTCTTCCCCTATCTCGACGACTGGCTGTTGAAGGCAGGCTCGCCCCAGGCTGTCGTCTCCCACCTCCAGACTACGGCCGACCTCCTGCACTTGCTGGGGTTCTCCATCAATGCGCCGAAGTCGCACCTGATTCCCTCTCAGAAGCTCCTCTTCATCGGAGCGGTTCTGGACACAACGCAGTTTCGGGTTTATCCTCCCGATCAGCGAGTCCGGGATATTCGGGCTATGAGTCCGGTCTTTCAGCCTCTATCCCGGGTGTCAGTCAGGAAGACCTTGAGGATGTTGGGACTCATGGCCTCCTGCATCCTGCTGCTCGATCATGCCAGATGGCATATTCGGGCTCTGCAGTGGGACCTGAAGTTCCAGTGGGCGCAGCATCAGGGGAACCTGTCCGATTGCGTCCAGATCTCTGAGGGCTCTGCACGACAATTGCAGTGGTGGCTCACGAACCAGGATTGGGTCTACGGCAGATCCCTCTCCCTTCCCCAACCAGAACACACTGTGGTGACAGATGCATCCCTTCTGGGATGGGGTGGCCACATGGGAGAGGCTGAGATCAGAGGCCTCTGGTCTCCGGCGGAGTCCGAGCTCCATATCAACCTCCTGGAGCTTCGGGCGATCCGTCTTGCACTCAAGGCATTCCTTCCCTCTGTCCGGGGAAGAGTAGTGCAGGTGTTCACGGACAACACCACCGCCATGTGGTACTGCAACAAACAGGGCGGGGTGGGGTCGTGGACCCTATGTCAAGAGGCTCTGCGTCTCTGGACATGGCTGGAACATCAGGGCATTTCCCTGGTGGTTCAACACCTGGCAGGTTCCCTGAACGCCAGGGTGGACGAGCTCAGCCGCAGGTGCATGATGGATCACGAATGGCGTCTTCACTTGGAGGTGGCGCAAGGACTCTTTCAACAGTGGGGAGAGCCTTGGTTAGATCTGTTCGCCACCGAAGAGAACGCGCAATGTCAGCAATTCTGCGCGTTGGAATTTCCAAGGCGGCACTCGCTAGGCGACGCTTTTCGTCGCGAGTGGAGTTGCTGTCTTCTGTACGCCTTTCCGCCTATACCACTTCTGCCCAGAGTGCTGAAGAAGATCAGACGCGACCAGGCCCAAGTCATTCTTGTGGCTCCGGATTGGGCACGAAGAGTGTGGTATCCCGAGCTACTCAGTATGGCCATCGATCCTCCGATTCGTCTGCCTCTTCGGGAGGATCTTTTGTCGCAGCAGCAGGGGACGGTCCTCCACCCGAACCTGTCCAGCCTCCACCTCCTTGCGTGGAGATTGAGCGGCAGCAACTGACTTTATTTGACCTGCCTCCCGAAGTCTGTGATGTCATCTTGGCAGCCAGGCGTCCCTCCACTAAGACGGTATACGCCTGTAGATGGAACAAATTTGTGGCATGGTGCACAGCAAAGGCTGTGGATCCCCTTTCTGCCCCTCTATCAGAGGTTCTCTTATTCCTTCTTTCTTTGGCCCAGCAGGGCTCTGCTCTGGGCACTCTAAAGGGCTATCTTTCGGCCATTTCTGCCTTGCTCAGGCTTCCTGATCAGCCTTCTCTTTTCAAGTCCCCTGTTGTTAATCGTTTCCTGAAAGGCATAACGCATCTCTTTCCTCCGGTTCCTTTCGTTATGCCTCAGTGGGACTTGAACCTGGTCTTAACTTTTTTAATGTGTGCTCCCTTTGAGCCACTTCACAACTGTCCTCTTCGTCTCTTGGTGCTTAAGACTGCTTTCCTGGTGGCCCTCACTTCTGCTAGGAGAGTGAGTGAGCTCCAGGCTCTTTCTTCTAAGCCTCCATTTCTGGCTGTGCATCCGGACAAAGTGGTCCTACGCACTCGTCCATCCTTTCTTCCAAAGGTGGTTACATCTTTTCATATTGGCCAAACCATCACTTTGCCCACCTTCTTTCCGCCTCCGCATCCTTCGAGAGAGGAAGAGAGGCTCCACCGTCTGGACCCAAAACGTGCACTCTCCTTCTACCTAGACCGCACAAAACAGTTCCGGATGGATGACCAACTCTTTGTTGGCTACGTGGGCGCCAAGAAAGTACGGGCTGTACACAAGCGGACCATCTCCAGGTGGGTCGTCTTGTGTATCAAGGCCTGTTACTCTTTGGCTAAAAAGGAGCCTCCAGTTGGGTTGCGCGCCCACTCTACCAGGGCGACGGCAGCCACCACTGCTTTGGGACGGGGAGTTCCTCTAAGCGACATCTGTCAGGCAGCTACGTGGGCATCGCTGCACACGTTTACCAAGCACTACTGCCTGCACAGCCAAGTCCGGAGAGACGGCTACTTTGGCCGTTCTGTTCTCCAGGATTTTCTTATGTGATCTTGGTTCGCAGACCCACCACCGGGCTTGATATTGCTGGGGTATCTATTCTAAGGTAAGGAATCTATCACTTACGTGTTTCTTTCAGATGCACAAGTTACTTACCTTCGGTAACGATATATCTGTAAGAAACATTAGTTAGTGATAGATTCCTTACCGCCCCACCCATCCTCCCCTTTCTGCGAACTGATTTCTAGGGTTAAGGACATCCCTTCAGGGCCCTAGTTTTGTGCACCAGTGGTCAGTGTCTTGCATGGCTCTGCGTTTCTGGCGCGTAAAGTCGTGTACAGAACTGACGTCGGCGCGCGAGGGCCGCGTCTAAGCTGCCGCAACGTTATCCCGGCGACCACGACGACAGACGCGGAGCTGACCGACGCCACCTTCCGACGCGCAGAGGTACTGCTAACGAAAACTTTCCGGAACCAGTCTGACGCCTGGGGGTAATTCTAAGGTAAGGAATCTATCACTAACTAGAGTTTCTTACAGATATATCGTTACCGAAGGTAAGTAACTTGTGCTTCACCACAGCGAAAACGCAAAATGCCGAAACTTCACCTCCAGGTACACCCACCCACTATCCAAGGGCAACGCACTATGGATGAGTTGGTCAGGGATATTTGCGTATGCTTTTTCACCTCTCCATCTCATTCCGTTTGTTTCAGAGACTCAGGCAAACATCTCTCACTGTGATTCTAGTTGCTCCCACTTGGATGTGTCAGCCCTGGTTCACAACACTGCTGGATCTCTCAGTGGTTCTTCACAAGAAGCAGGACCTTCTCACTCAATCAAGGACAAATCAAACATCCAGATACTAAAGCTCTCAGTTTAGCTCCTGAGGTCATAGTTTGGTTATCTTAATTTACCTGAAGAATGTATGAACATTCTTAAGCATGTAAACCCAAAACTAGAGCATACTGTGGTGAAAATTTTATCTACTACCTACTTCATTCACTAAAGGATAATTTAGCCTATACTTCATTAGATTACACCTTGCCGCAATGGCTGCCTATCTACAAAACAGACAGCATCTCTCACTATTCAAAATTCCGGTCATTAAGACTTTTATGGAAGGTCTGAAAAGAGTCATTCCTCCTCTGGTTCCTCCAGCACCCCCTTGGAACCTTAACATTGTTCTAACCAGACTCATGGGTCCCCCTTTTCAGTCTCCTCACTCAGGCCCCCTTCAATTTCTTTCACGGAAAGTGGCATTCTTAGTTGTCATTACTTCACTCAGGTGGGTCAGTGAGCTCCAGGCTTTAACACTGAAAGAACCATTCTTCCAAATACATAGAGAAAAACTAGTTCTTTGAACTAATTCTAAATTCTTACCTAAGGTAGTCTCTCAATTTCATATCAACCAATCAATCCATTGAGCTCCCAGTTTTTTTCCCCTAACCCTGATTCAGTAGCAGAAAGAGCTCTTCATACTCTCGACGTAAAAAGAGCACTCATGTTCTACATAGATAGAACTAACACTTTCAGAAACACAAAGCAACTCTTTGTAGCCTTTTCTCCACCTCATAAAGGTAACCATATATCCAAATAAGGCAAAGCCAGATGGATAGTCAAATGTATTCAGACTTGCTACAATAAGGCCAGAAGAACTTTACCAGTTACTCCCCGAGCACACTCCACTCGTAAAAAAGGAGCTACTATGGACTTTTTAGGGAATATTCCCAATGCTGAGATTTTAAGGCAGCTACATGGATTACCCCACACACACATTTACCAAACACTCTTGTGTGGCTGTTTTAGCACCCAACAAGCCAATGTGGGTCAGGCAATGCTACTTGCCCTTTTCCAAACAAATCCAACTCCCACAAGCTAGCCACCGCTTCTAAAGAGTGACTGCTTTACAGTCTATGCAGAGCATGTGTATCTACAGCCACACATGCCATTGAACAGATTGTTACTTACCCTGTAAGCATCTGTTCGTGGCATGTAGTGCTGTAGATTCACATGCGCCTTCTCTCCTCTCTGGACGCCTGTGGCCATTGCAGTCACATTTCATCCTTTTTTTACCCGCCTGTGGGAAAACAATCTAACAAAGGAGTCAATGCCTGTGCGCAGTATCACCGAGAGAAGGCATCACCAAATGTCGTGACTCAAAAGACTTCTTCGAAGAAAAACGACTTGAACAACTCCGGACCAACATTAGATGGCAGTAGTATGCAGAGCTTGGCAATCTACAGCACTACATGCCATGAACAGCTGCTTACAGAGTAAGTAACATAATCCTTTCTAAACATCCCAGATCTTACTGTGTTTGTGGGGGCATTCCTTTGCCTCATATATTGAACACTCAAGGTACATACTTTTATTCATGGCCTGCCACCATCTCTGCAGAGGGTTACAGGGGTATTAATGCCTCTGCACCGTTGATCAATGTCACTTTGAGGTATCTCCAAGCCTAATAGTTGTAAGGCTTGTATGTAAGGATTAGCATCCGTGTCTTCAAAGATGAGGATCAATTAAGGTGTGGAATAGATCAGTCAATCTAGGACCCTTGACAATATGACTAGAAATTCCTACCAGAAAGTTTGATATGAAGAAAAGGGGCTGGGGCGCATTGGCACCTGGCTTGTTGCAGAAGAGCCCGTTCCCATTTTGTACAGCTGGGATTGTGTGTAACATACTCTGTGGGGGTACTTAAATTGGAAAAAGTAAAGTCAGGCTGATATGGCTATTTCACATTGGGGTATGAGGGCATCAGGACATCACCAGAGTTTATCACTCTGAGATAAAAAAAAAAAATCTAAAAGCGGCCTTCTTCAAGGAGAAAATCAGTGCCTCCTCTAATGCCTGCGTGAAATGTTCTGGGTAGTGAAATACCTTCTAGAGCCTCCTGTTGCTAGTCTAACCGCAGAAGCATCGTTGGTTCGATGTTATGACCTGGCAAACTATTTCCACATGAACATTTTTAAAAATGTATGATACATTTCTAGAGACTCCCCATGGGGATATTGTGGGACCCTCCGAGAATAGGTTGAACCCCTGTCGTTTTAATCTGAGTATATTCCCTGCTCTAACACTCGAAAGCCATTCAGAGATCTTCGCACAATTAAATCTGGCTCTCCTAAGGATATCGCTCCACCTCGTATCTTGGCTAAAGCAGTGGAGGTAATCTAGCCAACCCAGCTCGAATTGGCCAATATTTCATTATCCTCTGACTCTGTTCCGATGGCGTGGAAACATGCTATGGTTAAGGAACTGTTGAAAAAGCCTAATCTGGACCTGTTGGATCCTGCATATTACAGTCCAAAATCTCTCTTGCTAGGGATTTGCAAAATCCTGGAAAGACACACCAATCGTCACTCTCCAAATTTTGTGAACTTTTACTGCTCTCAAAAATTGCTTCACCCAGGATTCCTAATTTCCATAAAAATGACCTGATCTAACTGTCACTGTGAGGCATGATGAGATACAGGGAGTACTGTGAGGTTTTTAAAGGCACAGTGCCAGTTTTCTGGTCTATGATTTGCATTGCAGCCTATAGGCTAACAATGTCTCCTATTCCCTTTCTTTTTTTCTTTTAAAAAGGTTTGTGAAAGATTTTCTGGTGTTGACTTTTTAGAGTGACGCATGTCTATGCAATTGGCTTTTTAAAAAATGAAAATTCAATTAAATCTAGCCATTTGTAGCCTTTTTTTATGCTGCAAACATATATAAAGTACTATAGTACAAATTCTGGTTATACATATAGGTATACTGTTTAAAAGTGCTCCAGGATTCCGCATTATTATTCTTCGGTATTTGTTAAGCGCATGGCTACCCGGAGGCATCCCAGCGCTAGCAGCATCAGGCAGAACAGCAGGCTAGATGGTTATGGAGCTGCGTTTTGAAACAACCAGGTTTTGAGAAACTTCCGGAAGGAGAGATGGTGGGTCACAGCGAAGATGTGGAGGAAGGGTGTTACACAATATAGCGGTGTTATATGAGAAGGAACGGCCTCCACATCTTGCCCTTTGCGTTTTAGGGACTGAGGCCAGAAATAAGTTAGCCGAACGTAAGCATTTCCTGGGACGATAGAAGGTGATGAGGGAGCGATTGATTGGGGGGGCCTTTTCCCCAGAGGGTCTTGTGGGCTATACACAAAGATTTGAATTGTATTCTTTCATTAATTGGCAGCCAGTGTCGAGTCTTCAAGGCCGGCTTGGCAGACTGAGTTTTGTGAATATTAAGCAGCAACCAAGCTGCACAATTCTGCCAACTTGCAGTTTTCTTATCGTGGACTTCGGAACTTCAAGCTAGAGGGAGTTTCCGTAGTCCAGGCGGGAAAGGATCAGCGCCTGGACCTTGACTCTTCTTGCTGTCATGGGGAGGAGAGGTAGGACTTTCCGAAGCAGTCTAAGGATGCCATAGCAGGTTGCTGCTAGTTTCACTGCTTGGTGGTTGAATTTGAAGGACTTATCCAGCCAAACGCCTAAACTTTGAATCTTAGTATTAGGGGCCGGAGGAGGGCCAACACAGTTTGGCCAAGCCAGTCCGAAATCAAGGATATCAATCAATCAGGGCATTTATAAAGCGCACTACTTACCCGTGAGGGTCTCAAGGCACTGGGGGGGGGGGGGGTGCTGCTACTGCTCGAACAGCCAGGTCTTGAGTAGCCTCCTGAAGGTAAGTGGGTCCTGGGTCTGCTACCGGTGGGTGGGCAGGGTGTTCCAGGTCTTCGCGGCGAGGTGGGAGAACGATCTGCCGCCGGTGGTTGCTCTTCGGATGCGGGGGATGGTTGCGAGTGCGAGGTCGGCGGAGCGGAGATGGCGGTTCGGGGTGTAGAAGGTGAGTCGCCTGTTGAGGTATGTTGGTCCGGTGTTGTGGAGTGCCTTGTCTGCGTGGGTGAGGAGCTTGAAGGTGATCCTCTTGTTGACGGGGAGCCAGTGCAGGTTTCTCAGGTGGGGTGTGATGTGGCTGTGGCGAGGGATGTCGAGGATCAGGCGTGCAGAGGCGTTCTGTATGCGTTGTAGTTGTTTCAGGAGTTTAGTGAGGCTCCTGCGTAGAGGGCGTTTCCGTAGTCCAGTCTGCTGCTGACGAGGGCCTGGGTCACCGTTCTTCTTGTTTCGATGGGGATCCATCTGTAGATCTTGCGGAGCATGCGAAGGGTGTTGAAACAGGAGGATGAGACGGCGTTGACTTGCTTGGTCATGGAGAGTGTTGAGTCGAGGATGAAGCCCAGGTTGCGTGCGTGGTCGGTGGGTGTCGGTGCAGCTCCCAGTGAGGTCGGCCACCAGGAGTCGTCCCAGGCTGAGGGGGTGGAGCCGAGTATAAGGACCTCCGTCTTGTCTGAGTTCAGCTTCAGTCGGCTGTTCTTCATCCACTCGGCGACGGCCTTCATTCCTTCGTGGAGGTTGGTTTTGGCGGTGGCGGGGTTCTTGGAGAGGATCAGCTGGGTGTCGGCGTAGGAGATGATGTTGAGGTTGTGCAGTCGGGCTACGTGGGCGAGAGGTGCCATGTAGACGTTGAACAGTGTCGGGCTGAGGGATGATCCTTGGGGTACGCCGCAGATGATCTCGGAGGCTTCGGATCGGAAGGGCGGGAGGCGGACACTCTGGGTTCTGCCGGAGAGGAAGGAGGTGGTCCGTTCCAGAGCCTTGTTTCGGATCCCTGCGTTGTGGAGGCGGTTGGTAGGGTGTGGTGGCAGACTGTGTCGAAGGCGGCCGAGAGGTCCAGAAGGATGAGGGCCGTGGTTTCACTGTTGTCCAGCAGGGCCCTGATGTCGTCGGTGGCGGCGATGAGGGTGGTCTCGGTACTGTGGTTGCTGCGGAACCCGGACTGGGATGGGTCCAGGATGTTGTTCTCCTCGAGGTGGCGGGTCAGTTGTCCGTTGACGATCTTCTCGATTACTTTCGCCGGGAACGGGAGCAGGGAGATGGGCCGGAAGTTCTTGAGGTCTCTCGGATCCGCCTTGGGTTTCTTGAGTAAGGCGTTGATCTCGGCATGCTTCCAGCTCTCCGGGAAGGTTGCGGTCTCGAAGGAGATGTTGATGACTTTGCGGAGATGGGGTGCGATGGTGGCGCTGGCTTTGTTGAAGATGTGGTGCGGGCAAGGGTCTGACGGGGAGCCGGAGTGGATGGTGCTCATGATTTTGATGGTGTCGTCGTCGTTCACGTTGGTCCAGGTGAGCAGGGGGTCGATGTGGATGTTGGCCGGAGGGTCTGAGGTGTCGGTGGCTGTCGGGACGGTCTCGTTGTTGAAGCTGTCGTGGATGTCTGCGATCTTGCGGTGGAAGAAGGTGGCTAGGGAGTTGCACAGGTCTTGCGATGGTGGGATGTCGTTGGTGTTGGACCTGGGGTTGGAGAGTTCTTTCACGATATTGAAGAGCTCTTTGCTGTTGTGTGCGTTGTTGTCGAGGCGGTCTTTGAAGGAGGTCCTTTTGGCGGATCGGATGAGGTGATGGTGTCTGCGGATGGCGTTCTTGTGGGCTGCATAGCTGTCCGGTGTCTGTTCGTGGTGCCATTTCTTCTCAAGCTTTCGGCAATTTTGCTTGGAGGCCTGGAGGTCCGCGGTGAACCAGCTGGCTTTCTTGTCAGTGCGTCTGTGGGAGGGCTTCTTGCTCGGGGCGAGAGTGTTGACGCAGTCGTTGATCCATCGCCTGAGGTTGCAGGCGGCGGTGTCGTGGTCGGCGGGTGGGCTTCGGGTGAGGGTGGTGTTAAGCTGGTCTACGCTGACTTTGCTCCAGCTGCGGCGGGGGATCTGTTGAGTGCGGTGGTGCGTGGTGGGTCTCTGGAAGGTGAAGTGGATGCAGCGATGGTCGGTCCAGTGGAGTTCGGTGGTGTGGCTGAAGGTGACGTGGGAGCTTGCGGAGAAGATGGGGTCAAGCGTGTGTCCGGCGGAGTGGGTGGGTGTCTTGACGAGCTGTCTGAGTCCGAGGTTGTCGATCAGGGTGGTGGAGTTGCTGTCGTTGTTCTCGAGGTGGAAGTTCAGGTCTCCGAGGAGGATGTAGTCTGTGGAGGCGAGGGCGTGCGTGCTGACAAAGTCGGCGATGGAGTCGCTGAACTGAGGTCGTGGTCTGGGGGGGTCTGTAGACGAGAGTTCCTCTGAGGGTGGTGTTGGGGGTCAGTGTGGATCTGGAAGTGCAGGTGTTCGGCGGTGCTGAGGGTGTCGTCGGTGCTGGTCGAGACCTTGAGGGTGTTCTTGTGGACGATGGCGATTCCACCACCTACTCCGTTGGTGCGGTCCCTGCAGGTGATCTTGTAGCCGTCCGGGATGGCTATGGCGATGCCGGGTGCCGAGGAGGCGTTCATCCAGGTCTCTGTCAGGAAGGCGACGTCCGGGGAGGATGAGTCGAGCAGGTCCCAGGGTTCGACGGCGTGTTTGCGTGCGGAGCGGGTGTTGAGTAGTATGCATCTGAGGTGGTTGCGTCCTGTCTCGGTGGGCGGGTTGGCGGCTCGGAGGCTGGTGAAGCTGCAGCTCCGGCAGGAGAAGGGTCCTTTGGTGCGCTTCGGGGCGGCCTGGAAGCAGGTGTGTAGTCGTCCGGTGTTGAGTGCGTGGAGGGTGCTGGCGTCGTAGTGGCGGCGGTCGCGGGGACCAGGGGTCCTGGCGCTGGGCGCAATCCAGGCGCAGACAGGCTTGCCTTAGGCGCGCCTGCCCGCTGCGCGGCCGGCATTATGAGAGGAGGAGGGAGGAGCAGCTGGGAGGCGGGAGCGGGGCGGCGAATGGGCGAGCAGGGGGGCAGGGACGCAGCGGCGGGAAAACTGCCGAAAATGGGCACAGAAGGGCGCGAGTGGGGTCGGGGCGGGGGGTCACAGAAAGAACAACAATTAAGAAAAGACACGGAAGTAAAAGTTAGGGAAAACAAACAGGCTACAAATGCAATGAAGACAACAGCACAGCAACCGAGGCAGAGGGGCCTCGAACCTACGGCAGCGGCGGAGCAGGAGGCAGAGGGGCACGGGCACACAGGATGAGCTGTGCGGCGTGGGGGAGCGACCTGCCTGAATCAGGGTCAAGGGTCGCTCTCCTCACCGCGCAGCGGCCGGCATTATGAGAGGAGGAGGGAGGGAGGAGCAGCTGGGAGGCGGGAGCGGGGCGGCGAATGGGCGAGCAGGGGGGCGTGGCCGCAGGGACGCAGCGGCGGGAAAACTGGTGAAAATGGGCACAGAAGGGCGTGAGTGGGGTCGGGGCGGGGGGTCACAGAAAGAAAAAGGGGCACACAGGGGTGACAATTAAGAAAAGACACGGAAGTAAAAGTTAGGGAAAACAAACAGGCTACAAATGCAATGAAGACAACAGCACAGCAACCGAGGCAGAGGGGCCTCGAACCTACGGCAGCGGCGGAGCAAGAGGCAGAGGGGCACGGGCACACAGGATGAGCTGTGCGGCGTGGGGGAGCGACCTGCCTGAATCAGGGTCAAGGGTCAAGGATAGAATTGTTGCCCAGGACCATTAGCTCAGTTTTATCTCCATTGACCTTAAGACAGGATCCATTTTGCATGTGGGTGGGACTATTCAGTGCTTATGACTTTGATGAGGATTCCCCTGGAAGAGAACTAGGATTGCAGGTGACTAACTTTTATTTCTTAAATTAACCTAAACTTTTAAAGTAAGACATTTTGTGACTGTGAGGGTAGGTTACAGTAAAGTAACAGTGTTTCTCTCTCAGCAAGTACCAGGCCGACAGAGGAAAATTCTAGAAGAAGCTCATGAACTGAGTGAGGATCACCAAAAGAAATATTTGGCTAAACTGAGGTCAATTAATCCACCATGTGTGCCTTTCTGTGGTAAGTTTTATCTGTTTAATACATGATGATGAGAAATATACTTAACCAGAATAAAATGTAGGGACAAAAGACTCTAATGCTATTGACCTTTAATCATGGAGTTTTCCTATTTCTTAGATCCCGGACAGCACCTTCAGTTCAGCAGTTCTTAGAGTGGTAGTTAATTTCCTTAGTGGATATAGTGTATTTCCTTAGATTTGCATCTGGCACCACACTATTCATATAATCCTTATGCAACCTATTTCTGACCAAGCTCCCTCATATATCACATATGGCTGTACCCATCAACAAATGTCCTGCAGATCATTTGCATTTTAACACATTTTACTTTCTTTAAAAGTGTATCATCCTCATTGTTGCTCATCAAATGAGGCGTGGCAAAGTCATTTAGAACATCCATTTGTTAAGAGGATAGCTTTTGTCCCAGATTTGAATAAGAGCTCTGTTCTAGGCCAGGATCTCTGTAACATGATGGACTGCTTTGCTTTCAGAAACATGAGTTCACATGGTTCCTGTAAAGTGAACAGTTGGATTGATGTCAGAGGCCTGGGCCTTCAACAGCTGTGTCCCTAGTAACACCTTTTTTCTGAAATGCCTGACCCGGAAACATATGTGGCCTAGTGTGTTTGTCTGAGAACTTAGCTTGTAACGTTTTGGCACACTGATAGAAAGGTTTGAAGTTCAAAGTCGTAGCCTGTAAGAGTTTTGTTTCCTGAAGGATAGTTTTGCTGTCAGTGGCTTGCATATGGAAAGTTTCTGTAACTTTAGGGATAGCTAGGTTGTCTAAATTCTGAGACTTGTGCTGTCCTAACCTGAATGATAACTTTGCCAAGAATTTGAAACTGTAATATCTGAAAGAGACCGTTATAGATTCCTTACCTTAGAATTACCCCCAGGCGTCAGACTGGATCCGGAGAATTTTTTCTTAGCAGTACCCCTGTGCGTCGGTGGGTAGTGTCGGTTGACTCCGCGTCCATCGTCGTGGTTGCCGGAATGACATCGCGGTGTCTACTTAGATGCCGTCCCTGCGCTCTGACATCCGTTTTTTATTTTTCCGCCCCAGCCTTGCGCAGATCCGGAGAGAGCTACCCCTAGCCACTTTTTGACTAACTTTTTTCGACGTTTTGTTGACTTCTTTTTGAGTCTGTCGACTAATGGTGCGCGAGGGATGTCCCAACGCCGTACCGGGTTCAAGCCTTGCGGCTCCTGTCACAAGCTGATGTCTGTGACCGATCCGCACCTCGTGTGCCTTTGGTGTCTTGAGCGCAATCACGACCCGAAATCGTGCTCTGACTACCGGGCCATGAATCCTAAGTCTTTGCGGGAGCGGTCCCAGAAGCTATTGGAGGCCCGGCGGTCGGCTCTGCGTCGTTCTCGTTCGAGAAGAAGGTCTCGAGACCGCTTGCGGAGCCACCACACCTCGTCGCACTCCGAGTCTTCGAGGTCCTCAGGTAATTCGAAGAAGAAGCAGTATCGGCACTCTTCGCCTTCTCCCCGTCGGTCAGTTGATGCGACGCAGGACCAGGAGCGTCATCGCTCCAAGGCGCCGTCTACGGTGCCTGATTCAGGGATGACTCCGCGCCTCCCCCTGTTTCTGGGAGCCGGAACGTCCCCTGCCCAACTTAGTACATTTTACGAAGTCCTCCATCACATCTTTGGGCAGCCCGATTCCGCCGCGCGCCTCCGGGCCCCGCGGAGCCGTTCGGGGGTCCTGGGCCTTTGATGCCGGCGGCTTTGGCACCGGAGGGCCCCCGTGGGACCGGTCCTGGATCCGGATCTACGCCGATCCATCTCACTCGACCTTCCCCGGCGCTGATCCCAACGACGACGCCCCCAACGACGACCGTGACCCTGGTCGGCGCCGTCCCCATCCTCACCCCCGAGATGGAGCCGGACCGATGTCGGATCCGACGCCGGAGGGTACTTTTGGTCCCCTGTTTATCCCTGGTGTTCCCTTTCGCCCAGATGGTGGTGATGAGGACTGCGAGGGGTCGCTTCTGGGCACCTGGTCCAAGCCCAGCCCAGGGGCTCCTGTGGAAAGGACGATGCCTGCCGCCACTGCCCGGCCCCGAGTGACCCATGTTTTCTTCACCCAACACCCTTCCCCCGAGAGCTTGGTGGTCCAAGTGTCTTCTAATAAGGGCGCATTCCCTTCTGCTCCCCCAGATAGGGAATTGAAGAAGCTGGATCATCTTGGGAAGTGCATGTTCCCTTCCTCCAGCTTAGCACTGTGGTCCATGAATACCGCGCGTCTCTTGGGCCGATACTCCCATACCATCGGGGATATGGTCGTGCAGGTGCTGCCTCAGTGCCCGGAGGAGTCCCGGGCCGTTCTCTCCCAGGCAGTAGCAGATGGGAGAGACGCAGCAAAATTCGCAATCTGATGTGGGCTGTTAACACCGAATCACTAGGCAGAACGATTGCTACGTCGGTAGCCCTTAGGCGCTACGCCTGGTTGAGGACGTCTGGCTTTTCGGGGGATGTCCAGGCTACCTTGCTGGACATGCCCTTCGATGGCCGTCACCTTTTTGGTGACAAAGCAGACTCTGCGCTTGAGCGTTTTAAGGAATTCTCGGGCTACGGCTAGATCCTTGGGCCTCGCTGCGTCTTCCCGCATACTCCAGTCTGCTTTTCGCCCCTTTCGTGGCTACTGAAGGGGTGCCCGGCCATGTCCGGCCCAGTCTAGCCACCGGGTCACGCAACTGCCCAGCCTCTGCATGGCCTTGGACGTGGGACCCAGCGACCTCGCAGGTCTGGAGGCCAGCGGGCGGGCCAGTTCACCCTTCTCCCCCCTGCAGCAGCCTCCAAACCCTCCTAGTCCAACCTTTCAGGACCATCAACGGCCAGTGGACAGCAGGATTCGCCTTCACCTCCCCCACTGGCAATGCATCAGCTACTCCCTCCCCTTTGAGACTGCCCCTCCCTCCATGCCACCGTCTTTCGATCGCATGTCGGAGGTTCATTTGGCGCTTCTCCGCCAGGAAGTCTTAGCTCTCTTGGCCAAGGGAGCTTTCGAAAGGGTCCCTGCGCCAGAAGTAGGTCGTGGTTGCTACTCCCGCTACTTCCTGTTGCCCAAGAAGGACAAAGGCCTGCGTCCTATTTTAGACCTCAGGGCCCACAAACGCCTAAGTTCAAAATGCTTGCGTTGACTCGGGTCCTGTCTGCCCTCGACCCTGGAGACTGGATGGTGGTGTTGGACTTACAGGACGCCTATTTCCATATTCCCGTCCTGCCAGCCCACAGACGCTACCTGCGGTTCACGGTAGGCCACGAGCATTTTCAGTTTACTGTGCTCCCCTTTAGCCTTACCAGTGCCCCTCGTGTGTTCACGAAAGTGATGGCGGTGGTCGCAGCTCATCTTCACAGATTAGGGGTTCCAGTCTTCCCCTATCTTGACGACTGGCTGTCGAAGGGGGGCTCGCCCCAGGCTGTTGTCTTCCCACCTCCAGACTACGTCGGACCGCCTGCAGTCGCTGGGGTTCACTATAAACGTGCCGAAGTCGCACCTAATTCCCTCTCAGACGCTCCCTTTCATCGGAGCTTTTCTGGACATAGTGCAGTTTTGGACCTATCCTCCCGAGCAGCGAGTCCGTGATATTCGGGCTATGATACCGATGTTTCAGCCTCTATCCCGGATTTCAGTGAGAATGACCCTGAGGCTGCTGGGCCTCATGGCCTCCTGCGTCCTGCTGGTGGATCATGCCAGGTTGCATAGGTGGGCTCTGCAGTGAGACCTGAAGTTCCAGAATGGCGCAGCATCAGGGGAATCTTTCAGACTATGTCCAGATCTCGGAGGGAACTGCACAACAACTGCAGTGGTGGTTAGCTAGCCAAGATTGGGTCAGAGGCAGACCCCCAACCAGATCTAACAGTGGTTACCGATGCGTCACTCCTAGGGTGGTGCAGCCACCTGGGAGAGGCGGAGATCAGAGGAGTCTGGTCTCCGGCAGAGTCTGGACTCCATATCAATCTGTTGGAACTCTGGGTGATCCGCCTGGCACTGAAAGCATTCCTTGTGTTCACAGACAACACCACCGCCATGTGCTACTGCAACAAACAGGGTGGGGTGGGGTCGTGGACCCTATGTCAAGAGGCTCTTCGCCTTTGGACATGGCTGGAACATCAGGGCATGACCCTGGTGGTTCAACACCTGGCAGGTTCACTGAACGCCAGGGCGGACGAACTCAGCAGTCGGTGCTTGGTAGACCACGAATGGCATCTTCACTCGGAGGTGGTGCAAGGTCTCGATCAGCAGTGGGGAGAGCCTTGGTTAAATCTGTTGGCCACCATGTCAGCAGTTTTGCGTGTTGGAGTTTACAAGGCGGCACTTGCTCGGCAACGCTTTTCGTCGCGAGTGGAACTGCGGCCTCCTGTACGCCTTTCCTCCTCTACCACTTCTGCCCCGAGTGCTGAAGAAAATCAAGCACGACCAGGCCCAAGCCTTTCTTGTGGCTCCGGACTGGGCACGAAGAGTCTGGTAACCCGAGCTCCTGAGCATGGACATCGATCCTCCGATCAGACTGCCCCTTCGGGAGGATCTTCTGTCGCAGCAACAAGGGACGGTCCTCCACCCGAACCTGTCCACCCTCCACCTCCTTGTGTGGAGATTGAGCGATGACAGTTGACAGCTTTTGACCTTCCGCCCGAAGTCTGTAACGTCATCTTGGCAGCCAGGCGTCCCCCCACTAAAACGGTATACGCCTGTCGATGGAATACGTTTGTGGCATGGTGCACAGCAAAGGCTGTGGATCTCCTTTCTGCCCCTCTTTCCGAGGTTCTCTTGATTATCCTTTCCTTGGCCTAGCAGGACTCTTCTCTGGGCACTCTAAAAGGCTATCTTGCAGCTATTTCTGCTTTCCTTTGTATACCTGATCAGCCGTCTATATTCATTTCCCCTTTTGTAAATAGATTTTTTTAGGGCATTTTTCATCTCTTTCCTCCATCTCCTTTCATAATGCCCCAGTGGGACTTGAATCTTGTTTTAACTTCTCTTATGTGCGCTCGTTTCGAGCCTCTTCACAACTGTCCACTCAGGCTTCTTACTTTGAAACTGCTTTCCTTGTTGCCATCACCTCTGCTCGCACGGTGAGTGAGCTTCAGGCTCTATCCTCTAAGCCCCCTTTCTTCTCTGTGCATCCAGACAGAGTGTTGCTTAGGACGAGACCCTTGTTCCTTCCTAAAGTGGTTACACCATTTCACATAGGACAAGCGATCACTTTGCCCACCTTTTTCCCACCTCCGCACCCTTCCAAGGAGGAGGAGAGACTCCACTGTCTGGTCCCAAAACATGCGCTGTCCTATCTTTATCGCACAGAGGATTTCCGGGTGGATGATCAACTCTTCGTTGGCTACGTGGGTGCCAAGAAAGGTCAGGCAGTCCAAAAGCGCACCATCTCCCGATGGGTTGCCCTGTGTATTAAAATCTGTTACGCTTTAGCGAAAAAAGAACCTCCAGTGGGGCTGCATGCTTATTCCACTAGAGCCACAGCAGCTACTACTGCATTGGCACGTGCAGTCCCACTCCTTGACATCTGACATGCGGCAACGTGGGCTATTTTGCCCGTTCGGTCCTCCAGGACTTTCTGATGTGAACTTAATTTGCCGTCCCTCCTTCGGGGATGGTATTGCTGGGGTATCTATTCTAAGGTAAGGAATCTATAACTAACGGTCTCTTTCAGATGAACAAGTTACTTACCTTCGGTAACGATGTATGTGTAAGAGACATAGGTTAGTTATAGATTCCTTAACACCCCACCCATCCTCCCTGCACTGCAAACTGACTTCTAGGGAAATGGACTCCCTTACAGCTCAGTTATGGTGCACCAGATGTCAGTGTCTTTCATGGCTCTGCGCTTCTGCCGTGGAAAGTCGTGTCAGAACTGACATCAGCACTCAGGGGCAGCTTCTAAGTAGACATGCAACGTCATCCTGGCGACCACGACGCCAACGACAGACGCGCAGGGGTACTGCTAAGAAAAAATTCTCTGGATCCAGTTTGACGCCTGGGGGTAATTCTAAGGTAAGGAATCGTGAGACATTGTTACCGAAGGTAAGTAACGTGTTCGTCTGTGTACCATGAGGTATAGATACTTTAGCAGTCATATTCCTGAGTCTGTAATGCTTCTGTGACCTAAACATCTCTGGCCTCAGAGTGCAAGATCTGTAACCTGAATGATAGCTTGAACATAATATGTCCTAACTTGTAAGGTATTTCTCAACTGTGAGCTAACTTAGCTTTCTGAATCCTGAGTATTACAGATCTGTTTTTTCCTGAGGGGTAGCTATCCTGCATGAAGCTTAAGTCTGTATTAAGCCATCTGTAGCCTGGGAGATTACTCTTCTGTTTAAAACATAAATCTGTATAATTAGTCTAAGCTAGACATTGCTTAGACTCAGTGGCCACAAGTCTCATCTCAACCCTTATGAAGGCTTCCCTCATCCTCAGAGGATCATGAATATTCTACGACGATTCTGATGCATCTGACTTAAGCTCAGATCCAAGTTCTCTGGTCTTGCACCTGTTATGGCTCTTGGCCTTGTGCATCCTGTTCGTGGCTCATACCAGATGACAGATGAAAGCCATCCGTTGTAGTCGAGCGAGGTAGTGGCAACAAGGAAGTCTCTTGGCTCAGGTGCAGATTTTCATGTCTGTGCATCTGGCTTAACTGGTGGATGGACTCCTCCAGTCTTCAGAGGGGTCGCTCATTCCTCCACACCCACGCAGGCTCAGGCAGCTACAGATGCCTCTGCCTGGGCTCAGAGGGTCATCTGGGTGATCTGATGGTGCAGGGGACCTTTGGTCTCTGTCAGAGCAGCATCTGCATAGAACTTATGCTTGATATGCAGGCAGTCAATCTTTCTCTTGGGCTGTTCTCCTTTCCACCTCAAGACACAGTCTGCATATCCTGTTGGGCCACACCGCCATGCATATTATATCAACAGACAATGTTGTGTGGGGCCATGGACCTTATGCTGGAAAGCAGTTCTCGATGGGAGTGGGTACAGTAATGGGGAATCTTTCCAGTTGCAGCTCACCTAGTAGCTCCCTCAAAACTAAGGCAGATGCTCTCAGTCACCTTTCGCTGCTGCATGATGACTGGGAGCTACACCCCGAATTTAGAACATGACCCAGATCGGTTATCCATTCGCGGATCTCTTCGCCATGGCCCAGAAAAAGAATAGTTCTGGGTTTTGTGCCATATACCTCCTTCTCAGTAGTTTTCTGGAGGATGACTTCAGGTTTAACTGATCTCGGGGCATGCTAAATATGGATCTCCTTCTGTCAAACGTTTTGCAGGAGGAATAAGCACAACTGATTCTGATCACCCAGACAAGGCAATAAGGATCTAATACTATGCTCTGTTGGCACCCAGCGTTTGGCCACACCCTTTTCTCCTGAAGAGAGCTGGCATGCTCTTGGAGCAGGATGGGCAGGTTGTTCGACCCTAGTGCTGTCGTTGCACACATGGAGATTTAGGAGTACCGGTTTGTCTTTTTGCCTTCCTGTCACGACAGAGATGTCATTTTAGCAGCTTGCTACTAGATGCACCTGTGTATGAATATGCATCAAGTTTGTTAATTGATGTGAGTCGGAAAGCATCAATTCTTTACGACGTGTTGTCCATTGAATCAACTTAAGATTTGAGATGGTCTTTGCTCATTAGGGACTGGCAATGGCTACAGTTAAAGGTTATCTAGCACCCCAGTTTGAATTCATGTGTTTGCCTTATCAACCTTCCCTTTTTAGATTGCCACTAGTGGCACTTTTTTCCATTTAAGATTTACTTTACTAGTTCCCTCCCACTCAGTTTCTTGTTGCTGTTTAACCTTTTTTTGATTTTCTTGCTGGCATGTCCATTCAAACTGATATTCTGTTGCCTGCTTCAACTCCTTACTGTAACGCAGTTTCATTGGTGTTGACTACTTCTGACTTTGCTATGGGAGAACTTCATGCCCTATCATTCAGTTCATCCTTCCTTCACAGTTTGCTTTCCTGTTTATCCAAAGTGCTTTCTGCATTCCATAAGAGCCAGATTATTCATCTTGCACCTTTCTTCACTCCACATCCAGACAATGAGGATGAACGTCTGCATAGACTGGATCCTAGACGTGCTGTGTTTTATTACATCGGCCAAACGCAACAGGACAGAGCTCATAACCAGCGTTTTGTTGACTTAGCTAAAAGGGGCAAGGCAGTGATCAAATGTACTATTTCACATTGGGTTACCTGCTTCATCAAGATTTGCTATGCACTGTACAAGAAAGAACCCCCCCCCCCCAGTATGCATTTCACCAGAGCCATGGCTGTTTACATGGCTTTATCAAAAAGCAAGCCAGTTGCC
Source organism: Calotriton arnoldi (assembly GCA_963921515.1). Lineage (NCBI taxonomy): Eukaryota > Metazoa > Chordata > Amphibia > Caudata > Salamandridae > Calotriton > Calotriton arnoldi. The sequence continues at coordinate 739,774 of CAWUFW010003600.1, forward strand.
AACATCTGAAAGGCAGTTACATGGTAGTTTTGGCACTACTTCCTCACGTTTTACATGTGCAGTGATGAGTACTTTTCCCTAGATGTGTTGTATAGTTTTCTTGGATAACAACATTACTGAGTTCTGACTCCCACGGAGTTACTGCTTTGAGGGGTCATACACAACGTGAGGTATGTCTGGGACAATGTATCAATCAAAAGAGAAGTTTCCTGTGGCTGCTATACATTTCCTTCAGGGGGTATGTGGATTCGTAGTCATAAGGACTAAATTGTTCCACCACATGTGCGATTCCGAAACACATTTTACAAATGTTTATTTTAGTGGCACATGTGGCCATGGATGCACATGCTCTACATTATTCTGCCAGCTAGTGTTGGGTCCGGATGTTTGCAGCTGGTTTTTCTTATAAGATGTCTTGAGTCACAAGACCTATTGAAACACTTCTCTTAATTTACAGTACAATGGCTCCACCTTAGATCGTTTTCTTCTGCCAGAGTCTGACTCCTAAGCCCTTGGGTCCAAAAACCAATAAGACCCTCAGGGCCCCGCTATTGTCTAAAACGTGAAAGGGCCGGTTGCTCTCTTGCCCTAAGTGTCCCTCGACCGAAGCAGTGCCATGCTTCTGCAGGAGTCTAGGATCGAGCCCTGAATCAAACCTCATGCAGTACATAACGTTGTGCCTGGTATTGACATTGGTGTAATCTCAGTCTTGAACGCCCCCCTCAACATGGAGCAAGTCACCACCCATGGTGTCTAGCTGTGCCAACTGTCAAGGCCTCCTCGACACGGAAAGCACAGTCTCGGACCACTTAAAGACCCCTTGATTCCCGAGATATGGTACTGCAGAGGCATCCAACATTCTGTAATTGCCTGAGATCCGCAACTTCAAGCAGAAAAAGGTCTTCAATAAGTCAGCACCAGTAATGATCCTCACCAAGCACCAAGAGTCTCCACTACTACACCTTACTTGTGCCTATGGTTAAGGTTTGAGAAAAACGTGTCCTTTGAGGTACCTACAACCCCCACAAGGGTTAGAGAAGGGCAAAGAGTCCACCACCATGGCTGCCGGTCCATAGGTAGTCTCCACCATCTCCATCCATACACCTTCACACTTACCATGCGGAAATAAAAGGACTCGCCCAGCACCATTGTATTAAAAAGCATGTGGTACAGGACAAGGAGGATTTTCTTGTGGAAATGCTTTCCAGAACAGAGAGGATGGTGCAATACTACCCTGTGCTGCAGGGCGTATTAAGGGCAGCTATTGCCAACTTTAAAGAGCCAGTAAAGGCAATATTGTCTTCCCCAAGGCAGAGCAGTTTTAAAACTTTCCCAGCGACCTGCTTGTGCGTATCACACACAAACAGACTTCAGTGCAAGAAACAGAGGACACACTTCCAACCGAGAAGAAGAGCAAACGTGTTGATACTGCTGGCAAACGCATAGCAGTGTGGGTCTGTGGCCAGTGGTGCATTGCCAGCTGCATGTGCCTCCTCTCATTCTACAAAACGCATCTTTAGAAGGGAATAGATGAGCTTATTGAGCACTTTCTAGAGGCCCACAGAAAAATGCAGCAGTTTGGTAGTAGAGGGCAAGATTCTTAGCAATGCTAATCATCCAGTGTCCTGTTGATGCTGCGGATACCTCGGCCCAGGGCATCAATACGAGCATTCTGCTATGCCAGCATACTAGGCTCTGTATCACCAGATTCCGGATGGAGGTGCAAAAGCATCACCATGTCTTATGATGGCGAGGTTGGTACTGTAGACTTGCATGCGCCCATTCTCCTCCAAGGAAGCCAGCAACAATCACAGATGTCTTTATTTTTCTATCTGCTTACTTTTCTGCAATAAACAGCACACTTCTTTTCGATACTACACTTCACTTACATTACTCACCCACTGAACAGGAAAACAATTTGAGGTGAAGCCGTTGTGCTGGTGTTTTGCGGTGAAAGGGAGGAGTCATAAGAGGTCTTCTAATTCAAGACTTCTGCAAAGAAAAACAAGCAAATATCCATCCAGGCCCAACACTAGCAGTAGTGCACAGAGCATATGAATCTAGAGCACTACTTGCTACGTATAGTTCTAGAGTAAGTGCCATTTTCCATAGAAAGCCAGTTAAAAAAAATAATACGAATGAATTAATTTAATTATTTTTTGTTTATTTTCTTTAAAAAAAGAAATCGATTTTAAATGCAGACAAGAGTCGATATAAATTACATAGTTGGAGGGCATGGTCATGATGGCAGCGGAGTATGTGCGTTCTCCCATGGCTCTGCTGCCCGCCCGCCAAATCACTGCTCTGTCTGCACACCAGCTATTTCATCGCTCATGGTGGGGGCCTTTGGTGTTGGGTGGCCTAGAGGGCTGACATGCTCACTGCTGCAGGGACTGAGTGCAGTGGCAGCTGGCTTGACTCGCGTGTTGCTGGGGTGAACGCGGAGGGGGGGGAACACAGGATTAAGGGAAAAAAAATTACAAACTTACCTTGGCGCCGGGTCCTGCATCTCTGCTCCTTGCTCCTGCTCTCCTCATGGAACAGGAAGACGCGAACAGCCAGGCTCCCTGACCAATCACAATGCTGCATTGCAGCATTGTGATTGGTTTTGAGCGTCCCGGTTCAATGCTCAACCAGGGAATGGGGGCCTGGGCTTGTTCTCCACACAGGCTGTAATGCAGCCTGCATGGAAAACGGGGAAACTGTGCATGACTGGGGCCGACCAAACAGTCATTGCGCACTTAGGAGTGGGCAAATCACTCCTGCCCTGCTTCGTGAGCAGAGCAAAGCAGCCCCGCCTGCCAAGGAAACATAAAATGAAAATAACTTGGTTATCATTTTATATTTCCTTTCCACTGCTTGAAAGCAGTGGGGCGATGCTCCTCCGCCATAGCGGAGGAGCCACCACTGACTGAGTGTGCTGTGCTGAGGCTGCGCAGGGTTCGAGGCTGCGTCACAGCTCCCAACATGGTGGGCCCGCCCGCGCACCGGCCGTAGTTGATTGCCTGCGGCTAGGCGGAGTGCGTCTTGGGCAGTCGGATGAGTGTTGGGCATGCAGGACGCTAAGTGAGCTCCTTATCCCAAGTCCCTGGACGCCGGGGAGTGGGTGTGGTCTCCCTGTGACGATGCTATGCTCCGGCTGGGGACTGGTAAATATGGCTTGAGCTTGATTCTGGACTCTGCCGGCCTCCTGCGGAGAGACACTGGTGCAGAAACCCACCAGATAGCGCTGTAGTGAGGTCTCCTCCCCTTCCCCCCCGAGCATCTTGGTTACTACGGCTCTGCTAAACGCATGACTGCACAACTTTATAGCAAAGGTGGCAGGGCCCTGAGGCCACGGCTCGGACGCCTGTGTGCGCTTCCATGCTGGGGGCCCGTTGATCCCCTCTCTTGGACTGACTCAGCCCCCCCAGTGGCCTCCCTGATTCATCCCTTTTGCTGGGCTTGGGCGTCAGTGTGAGGCCCCGATTTGTTTCTCCTGTGGGGGGCTGTCAGCTGGGTGCAACCCCTTCATCCACCAGACTAAGCATGCGTCCTTTTTGAGGCAACACTCATCCAGTCTCAGCCGCCTGACGTGGCTGGAGCTTGACTTGTGGCCCCTGCTTGTTGGACCTCCCGCTAGCAGTGGGACTGTTGACAGAATATCAACATCATGGCTGCCAACAAAGGACAAAAGAAAGACTCTAATGTGAAGGATCTGCTCACCAAGCCGGCAGCTAAGAAGCATGGCCCATACCGAGAGGGGCTTGAGGACAACCACGGTCGACCCGGAAATGTACCTGCCACTCCAGTGGCGGAGGATGACGTGGAAGCCCCCAGTTCGAGGCATGTGAGCTGTAGATCACATGCTTTGCATACTCCTGCCATCTTGTGTTGGGTCCGGATGTTTGCAAGTTATTTTTCTTCGAAGAAGTCTTTCCAGTCACGAGGTAAGGTGACTTCTCCTTTCGGTGATAGGGCGCATGGGCATCGACTCCATTGTTATTGTTTTTTTCCGCCATCGGGTTCGGACGTGTATTGATGCGCTCCGGTTTGAAACCGTTCTTCGGGTTCCCTTCGGTGCGCAATCCACTCTACCCGCGTCGGTATTGTTTCGTTCGCGTATCCCACTTCTCTGCGTATCGTGTCGGTCGAAGAAAATTTCAGTTTCGATCGGAAAACTCGTGGAAGGCAGTCGGGCCTATCCGTGTCGGTCTACATCGCAGTCGATGGAACAGACTCCATTTAAATTTAGTCCTCGGTGCCACGCAAAATATCTGCGCACCGACTCGCACAAAGTGTGCAACTTGTGCTTATCTCCGGAGCACAACGAACAAGACTGCGACGCGTGCAGATCATTTCCATCCAAGAAAACTCTCCGCGATCGTCGGGCTCGACGTCGTGAAATGCAAAGCCAGAACATTGAATACACGCCGGACATCTTCGGTGAAGGAACCAAGCAAGAAGAATTCGATGCACATTTGGCCGAGGAGGAACAGGAAGAGCAGCCCTTATCTGTACTGGAATCGGACTTGGAGATGGAAGAGGACATAGCGCATGGTCAAGGTCCCGTGAGTACCGAATACCCCTGGCCTCAAAATCCAACTCAAACTAAGAAAAAGGCTTCGGTTCCACCTCCGGGCCAAGGTCGGCACCGAGACGATGTTTCTGACACCCCGCTTCCTGGCTCGGCACCGAAACACATCGTCAAGCCTTTCGGCTCAGGATCGAGTCGGCCAAAGTCCATCATGGAGCCGAAACCTTCGAGCTCAAAGCCAAAGACTGCTTCGGAGCCAAAACCCTCAATGCCGAAATTGAAACTGGCTAAAGAGCCGAAATCTTCCGCACCGAAAGGTCATTCCATCCCGGCACCAAAGTCGGTGCCGAAACCGAAAGATGCTCCTTCCAAGCAGCAAGATCCAATTTTCGACTTTCCACCTCCCAAATCAGATCCTAAACAAAAGGAACTTTACATTAATCCTGATACAGGACATCTTCTTACCAAACTGCCTCGCAAACCTGAGTCAGAGGACATACAATATAAGATTCCTTTAAAAAAGAAGAATCTCTGTACTAACCCTTCTCCTCCTCTTCCAGCACGCTCCCCTACACCTTCACCACCTTCTCCAACATTAGAACCCTTACCTATCACACCACAGAACTCTTCACCCTCACAGCCTGATGATGATGATGGAGGTGAGGGGGATATTCAATTACCTGTAGATCCTTGGAAAGACTACACTATTGATCCACCTACAGATAATGGCCCAGACCTTTACCCTGCAAAGCCTTACCCTTCTGACGACAGCGTAGGTCATTTAGAACTACTTGCTAGAGCTGCACAATATCACGGGGTGCAGCTACACAAAGAATCCCTAGAAGAAGATTTCTTGTTTGAAACTTTGAGTAGTACACACAGATCTAGTCACTCTCCCTATGCTCAAAGGCATGATAAGACATGCTGTTGACATCTTCAAGGACCCTGTTCGTGCTCTTATTCTGACTCCCAGAATGGATAAGAAGTATAAGCCTGCTCCGTCTGATCCAGTCTTCATTACGGGGCAGTTACCCCTAGACTCCCTTGTTGTCTCTAATACCCGTAAACGGGCAAATTCACAAACCTCTGGGGAAGATCTTCCCCCCCCCGGACAAGGAGTCAGAATTAATAGACACCTCTGGCAAGCGAATAGCTGCCCAGGCGGCGAATCATTGGCGCATTGCCAACACCCAGGCCCTCTTAGCCAGAGCGCACTGGGACGAAATGGAGCAATTGCTCCAATACCTCCCATAGAAGCACAAAGCTAAAGCACAGGATTTAATACAGGAAGGAAAGATCATCTCTAATTCCTCTATTAGATGTGCCTTAGATGCTGTTGATACCGCAGCTCGAGAGGTCAACACTAGTGTGTTACTTAGTAGACACGCCTGGTTGAGGATTTCCAGTTTTAAACCTGAAGTCCAGCAATTCATCTTAAACACTCCGTTTGATAAAGAGTGTCTTTTCGGGCCTGAAGTTGATCAGGCTTTAGAGAAAATGAAAAAAGACACTGAGGTAGCTAAATTTATGGGAGCCCTACAGTCTCCTTCAAACTGGGGTTCCTTTCGTCGCTCCTTTTACCGTGGGGGGTCCAAGACCACATCCTCAGACACTAATGTTTCCTCCAGTAAAGGCAACAATCAATCTTCCTCCACAAGAGGCTTCTTTAGAGGAGGATACCGAGGAAACAACGGCAAGAAAAGGGGAAAGGGTTCCACACCCCGTAAACTCCCCTTCCCCTAGCAAGCAGTGACTTACCTACCTTTCCCCCCGATCATTTAACACCTGTCTTGGGACGTCTTCTACAATTCCTCCCCATTTGGCAATCCATAACAGACAAATGGGTGCTAGGAATTATCCAACATGGTTATTGCCTGGAGCTTACCACCAATCCTCCAAACAAATTCACCTCGTTCTCACAAACTGTCACCAGAACATTTGCACCGGCTCAAACAGGAAGCCCAGTCTCTCTTGCTAAAAGGAGCCATAGATCCAGTACGATTACAATATCAAGGGTCAGGCGTTTACTCCCTATATTTTCTAATTCCCAAAAAGGACGGCTCATTAAGACCTATTCTGGACCTCAGAGAACAGAACCAATACATACTGTCAGAACATTTCCACGTGTGACACTTCAACAAGTGCTCCCACTTTTACAACAGGACGACTTTGTCTACTCTAGACTTAAAGGACGCATATTTCCACATTCCAATTCACCCCTCTCATCGCAAATATCTAAGATTTGTGATAGCGGGTCAACATTACCAATTCAAAGTACTACGGTTTGGATTCACCACTGCTCCCAGAGTATTTTCCAAATGCCTGGCTGTAGTCGCAGCTCATCTGAGAAGACAGCACATCCACGTCTTCCCCTATCTGGATGACTGGCTCATCAAAGCTGGCACTTACCAGAAGTGTCACCAACACACTCAATCCACAATTCACCTACTACATCAACTAGGGATCTGAAAGAGACACGTTAGTGATAGATTCCTTACCTTAGAATATCCCCAGGCGTCAGGCTGGATCCGGAAAGTTTTGCGTAGCAGTACCCTTGCGCGTCGGTAGGCGGCGTCGTGCGGCTCCGCGTCCGTCGTCGGCGTCGTGATCGCCGGGATGACGTCGCGGGCAGTACTTAGACGCCGCCCCTGCGCGCTGACGTCAGTTCTTCTTTTCCGCGCCAGTAAGCGCAGATCCGGGAAGAGCAGTGCCCTGGTCAATTTTTGACCATACTTTTTGGTGATTTTTTCACTGTCTTTTTCCACCATTCAGGTGTCGTAGGGATGCCCGGCTTCAAGCGATGCGGCGCCTGTGCGCGGATGATGTCCGTCACCGACCCGCATTGGGAGTGTCTCTTCTGCCTCGGCCGAGGCCACGACACCGAGTCTTGTCCCGAATGCCAGGCCCTCAACCCGAAGGCTTTGCGAGAGCGGTCTCGAAAGCTCCTCGAGGCCCGGCATTCGGCTCCGCGGAAGCCCCGGTCGCGTGAGAGGTCCAGGGGTCGCTCGCGGAGTGCACACCGGTCGTCGGCGTCGAAGTCTTCTTCGTCCGGTAAGTCTCGACACAAGAAGTCCAAGAAGCATCGCCGCTCTCGGACTTCGCCCGCCGGTCTCGCGACTCGGCTGAGGCCCCTCCCGGCACCGTCCCCGCCCCGCGGCCCCGGACTTGCCTGTGGAGTCGCCCCGTCATACCCGCCCTTCCCGGGTTCGGGGGCGGATCCGGCCAAGGTACAGGAGTTCCTGTCGGCCATGGCCCGCCTCTTCGGGCCTTCAGGCCCCTCCGGTGCGCCTTCGGGCCCCGCGGGCCCTGATGGGGTTGATCCGGCGCCGCCGGCGGCTCCGGCCCCGGCGCCGCCCGAGCCTCCAGCCTCGATCCCGGCTCCGGCTCCGGCCCCGGCCTCGATCCCGGCTCCACAACTCCCATCGACGCCGGTCGACCTCACGACACCTCCGCCGGCGCCGATGTCTCCGGTGCCGTTCTCGACGCCGCCCTGGGCTCCGGGCGGCGTCGTCCCCCAGTTCCTTCCGGCTCCGGACATGGACCCGGAGCGACGCCGCTCGACGCCGGCTCCGGCGCCGATGGGACCTTGGGTCCCAAATGTCCCTCCTCCTCCTTATTTTGACCCAGAGGAGGACCAGGAGGACTGGGAGGGGTCTGATGACCCTCTGACACGCAACTGTCAGTATGATGAGGACTGGACAGAGAGTCTAGGGAGGCCAGTGGTCTGGATACTTCTCCTGACACTGGCATGCTGTCTCCTCCCGTGGCTACGGAGGAGGGGGCCAATTTTGGTACGGTGTTGCGTAGGGCTGCTGGGGCCTTACGTCTCCAGCTCCCTACTTTGACGGTCAAGACTAACATCTTGACAGAGGTGCTTCAGCCGGCAGCCTCCTCTGCGGAGACTGTGCTGCCGTTTAACGACGCCCTCACGGACGTTCTTTTGGGCGCCTGGTCCAAGCCCAACACAGGGGCTCCTGTGGATCGGAACGTGTCACGACGCCATCGCCCCGCTCCGGGCGACCCCCTGTTTCTTTCTGTCCACCCCACTCCTGAGAGCTTGGTTGTCCAAGCCTCCGCTTCCCAAACCGCCTTCCCTACCGCTCCTCCGGATAGGGAATCCAAACGCCTGGATCAGTTTGGGAAGAAAGGTTTTTCTTCCTCCAGTGCTGGCTTGCGGTCCGTTAACACCGCTTGTCTTTTGGGCCGATATACCCACTCTCTGTGGGATTCGGTGGCGGATGTTTTGCCCCAGTGCCCTGAGGAGGTCCAGGCACTGCTTTCCCGCGCCATTGCGGAAGGAAGGGATGCGGCCAAATACACTATCCGTTGTGGCCTTGACACCGCCGACTCGCTGGGCAGGTCGATTGCAACGACGGTGGCGCTCCGACGCCACGCCTGGCTGAGAACCACTGGTTTTTCAGGGGATGTCCAGAATACTCTCATGGACATGCCCTTTGATGGAGTCGGTCTTTTTGGGTCCAAAGCAGACCATGCGTTGGAGCGCTTTAAGGACTCACGGGCTACTGCCAAGTCCCTGGGCCTTTCTGCTACACGCCCTCCGCTGCCTTCTGCTTTTCGCCCCTATCGTGGCCACGGTAGGGGCGCCCTTCACGTCAGCAGCCCAGCCACCGGCCCGCGCAGCAGGCGTCTTCGCGTGGCCGAGGACGTGGATTCCGCCGTGGCGGATCGGGCAACCAGCGTGCGGGTCAGGCCACCACCTCCAACCCGTCCGCGGCCTCCAAGCCCTCCTAGTCCCTCCTTTCAGGTGCACGGCACGCCAGTAGGGGGCAGGGTCCGCCATCACCTTCCCCACTGGCGCACCATCACCTCGGACAGGTGGGTCTTGGACATTGTCCGAAGGGGCTACTCCCTCCCCTTCGAGACCACCCCCAGCCATGCCACCTCAATTCCACCGCATGTCAGGGGATCACTTGGTGCTTCTACAGAAGGAAGTCACGGCCCTCTTGACCAAGAGGGCCATCGAGCATGTTCCGACCCCAGAAGTAGGGCGTGGTTGCTACTCCCACTACTTTCTGGTGCCCAAAAAGGACAAGGAGGACATGCGTCCTATCTTGGACCTCCGGAACGTCAATCGCTTCCTCCGGAAGGAGAAGTTCAAGATGCTCACCCTAGCTCAGGTCTTGACTGCCCTCGACCCTGGAGACTGGCTGGTAGCGTTGGACTTGCAGGACGCATATTTCCACATCCTCGTCCTGCCGGCCCACCGGCGTTACCTTCGGTTCACGGTAGGCCCCGAGCATTTTCAGTTCACCGTGCTCCCCTTTGGCCTTACCAGTGCCCCTCGGGTGTTCACGAAAGTGATGGCGGTGGTCGCAGCTCATCTGCGCCGGGCCGGGGTTTCAGTCTTCCCCTACCTCGACGACTGGCTGCTGAAGGCGGGCTCGTCCCAGGCAGTCGTCTCCCACCTCCAGACTACGGCCGAACTCCTGCACTCGCTGGGGTTCTCCATCAATGTGCCGAAGTCGCATCTAATTCCTTCTCCACAGCTCCTTTTCATCGGAGCAGTTCTGGACACGACGCAGTTTCGGGCCTATCCTCCCGAACGGCGAGTCCGGGATATTCAGGCTATGATTCCAATCTTTCAGCCTTTATCCTGGGTTTCGGTACGGATGACCCTGAGGCTGCTGGGCCTCATGGCCTCCTGCATCCTGCTGGTCACTCATGCCAGATGGCATATGCGGGCTCTGCAGTGGGACCTGAAGTTCCAGTGGACGCAGCACCGGGGCAACCTGTCCGATCACGTCCAGATCTCGGAGGGGACTGCAAAACAGTTGCAGTGGTGGCTCTCGAACCGGCAATGGGTCATGGGCAGATCCCTCTCCCTTCCCCAGCCAGAGCATACAGTTGTGACGGACGCGTCCCTTCTGGGATGGGGCGGTCACATGGGAGAGGCGGAGATCAGAGGCCTCTGGTCTCCGGCGGAGTCCCGGCTCCATATCAACCTTCTGGAGCTCCGGGCGATCCGGCTTGCACTCAAGGCATTCCTTCCCTCTGTCAAAGGGAAGGTAGTGCAGGTGTTCACAGACAACACCACCGCCATGTGGTACTGCAACAAACAGGGCGGGGTGGGGTCTTGGACCCTTTGTCAGGAGGCTCTGCGCCTCTGGACATGGCTGGAACATCAGGGCATGTTCCTGATGGTTCAACACCTGGCAGGTTCTCTGAACGCCAGGGCGGACGAACTCAGCCGCAGGTGCATGATGGATCACGAATGGCGTCTTCACTCGGAAGTGGCGCAAGGACTCTTTCTACAGTGGGGAGAGCCTTGGTTAGATCTATTCGCCACCGAAGAGAACGCGCAATGTCATCAGTTCTGCGCGTTGGAATTTCCAAGGCGGCACTCGCTCGGCGACGCTTTCGTCGCGAGTGGAGTTGCGGTCTGTTGTACGCCTTTCCGCCTATACCACTTCTACCCAGAGTGTTGAAGAAGATTCGGCACGACCGGGCCCAAGTCATTCTTGTGGCTCCGGACTGGGCTCGAAGAGTTTGGTATCCCGAGCTACTCAATATGAGCATAGATCCCCGATCCGTCTGCCTCTTCGGGAGGATCTTCTGTCGCAGCAGCAGGGGACGGTCCTCCACCCGAACCTGTCCAGTCTACACCTGCTTGCGTGGAGATTGAGCGGCGGCAGTTGATTCCTTTCGACTTGCCTCCCGAAGTTTGTGATGTGATTCTGGCAGCCAGGCGTCCCTCCACTAAGGTGGTATACGCCTGCAGGTGGAACAAATTTGTGGCATGGTGCACAGCAAAGGCTGTGGATCCCCTTTCTGCCCCTCTTTCGGAGGTCCTTCTGTTCCTTCTCTCTCTGGCCCAACAGGGTTCTGCCCTGGGTACCATCAAGGGTTATCTTTGTGCTATCTCGGCCTTCCTCAGGCTCCCTGATCAGCCCTCCCTGTTCAAGTCCCCTGTTGTTAACAGGTTCTTAAAAGGCATTACTCACCTCTTCCCTCCTGTTCCGTTTGTAATGCCTCAGTGGGACTTGAACTTGGTTCTTACCTTTTAATGTGCGCTCCCTTTGAGCCTCTGCATAACTGTCCTCTTCGTCTTCTGACTCTGAAGACAGCCTTTCTGGTGGCCATCACCTCCGCTCGGCGGGTGAGTGAGCTCCAGGCTCTATCTTGCAAGCCTCCCTTTCTGTCTGTTCATCCAGACAAGGTTGTTCTTCGGACGCGTCCGTCCTTCTTGCCAAAGGTGGTTACTGCTTTCCACATTGGGCAGACCATCACTTTGCCCACCTTCTTTCCGCCTCCGCATCCTTCCAGAGAGGAAGAGAGGCTCCACCGTCTGGACCCAAAACGTGCGCTCTCCTTCTATATCGACCGCACAAAACACTTCCGGGTGGATGACCAGCTCTTTGTTGGCTACGTGGGCGCCAAAAAGGTCGGGCGGTGCACAAGAGGACCATCTCCCGCTGGGTTACCTTGTGCATCAAGACCTGCTATTCTTTGGCCAAGAAGGAGCCTCCTGTTGGGCTGCGTGCCCATTCCACCAGGGCAACGGCTGCTACCACGGCCTTGGGCCGCGGTGTTCCGCTGCCGGTTATCTGTCAGGCAGCTACGTGGGCCTCGCTGCACACGTTTACTAAGCATTACTGCCTTGACAGTCAGGTCCGGAGGGACGGCTTCTTTGGCCGTTCTGTCCTCCAGGACTTCCTTGTCTGATCTTTGTTCGCAGACCCACCACCGGGGTTGGTATTGCTGGGGTATCTATTCTAAGGTAAGGAATCTATCACTAACGTGTCTCTTTCAGATGCACAAGTTACTAACTTGTGTAACGATATATCTGTAAGAGACAGTAGTTAGTGATAGATTCCTACCGCCCCACCCATCCTCCCCGTTCTGCGAACTGATTTCTAGGGTTAAGGACATCCCTTTCAGGGCCCTAGTATTTTTCAGACACCTGTGTCAGCTTCTTGCATGGCTCTGCGTTCCTGGCGCGGAAAGTCGTGTACAGAACTGACGCCAGCGCGCAGGGGCGGCGTCTAGGCACTGCCCGCGACGTCATCCCGGCGATCACGACGCCGACGACGGACGCGGAGCCGCACGACGCCGCCTACCGACGCGCAAGGGTACTGCTACGCAAAACTTTCCGGATCCAGCCTGACGCCTGGGGATATTCTAAGGTAAGGAATCTATCACTAACTACTGTCTCTTACAGATATATCGTTACACAAGTTAGTAACTTGTGCTTTACAGTGAAAGCTTTGAAGTCCCACCTGCAGCCTTCAAACGCACAGCCTTATCTGGGAGCCACCATAGACACTCAAAAAGCTCTAGCCTCTCCCAGTGCAGCCAGAATTCACAGTATTCAGACTCTTCTCACTCCGTTTCAGCCCAACCACACATGGCGTCTTGCATCATAATCGTATCCCAAGCAAGACTTCACATGCGTCCCCTTCAAATATGCTTAGCAAGTCAGTGGAACCAGTCGCAGGGTCGATTTAACCGATCTAGTGTTGGTAGATGGCCGCACCCATCGCTCTCTGCAGTGGTGGAACCCACAAAATGTATCCAAAGGGCAGGCTTTCATCAACCCTGTCCCACAGACCGTGCTAACAGCAGACGCATCGCACACTGGTTGTGGTGTTCACTTACAGGATCATACAATCCAAGGATTGTGAAGTCTAAAGGACAAAAATCTCCATATAAACCCCCTAGAGCTACTAGCGGTGTTTCTAGCGCTCAAAGCCTTTCAAACTCACCTCATAGGCAAAGCTGTCCTAGTCCGCACGGACATGTTCTATATACAAAAACGGGGGGACACACTCTCCAACTGTCACGCCTAGCATAAGCCATTCGGAAATGGGCCATACACAAGATTTATCTCCTGGCAGAACACCTTCCAGGAGTAAGCAATCAGATTGCCGACCTTCTCAGCAGACTGAGGCAGCAAATCCACAAGTGGGAACTTCATCCTCAGGTTCTCCTCCTCTACTTTTAGAAATGGGAATTTCCTCAGATAGACCTGTTCGCCACAGCAGAAAACGCAAAATGCCCAAGCTTCGCCTCCAGGTTCCCACACCCACTCTCCAAATGCAATGCCCTATGGATGAACTAGTCATGGATAATTGCCTACGCTTTTCCGCCTCTCCCACTCATTCCACTGGTAGTTCGGAAGCTCAGGCAAACATCCCTCACACTAATTCTCATAGCTCCCAGATGGGCACGTCTACCCTGGTTTACCACCCTGCTGGAGCGGTCAGTAGTTCCACACCAAAAGCTGCATTTCACCTCCAGTCTCCTCATTCAGAGCCATGGAGAAATCAGGCATCCAAATCCCCAAGAACTCAACCTGGCGATGTGGCTCCTGAAGTCATAGAGTTTGGTTATTTACAACTACCACCAGACTGTATGAATATCCTAAAAGAGGCTAGAAAGCCTACTACCAGGGCACGTTGTGCAGCAAAATGGAAGCGATTTGTTATCTATTGTAACAATAACAATATCAATCCTCTTGATGTTTCTGTACAGAATATCATCTGTTACCTGTTACATTTACAGCAACCTGGACTAGCCTACACATCCATTCGCTTACATCTGGAAACAGTAGCTGCATATTTACAAAATAGACAACACTTATCTCTATTCAGGGTACCAGTGATTAAAGCCTTTATGGAAGGATTAAAAAGAGTGATACCACCAAGAGTCCCACCTGCACCAGTGTGAAACCTAAACATAGTCCTTACAAGGCTAATGGGTCCACCATTTGAACCAATGCATAGGTGCCAATTACAATTACTCTCATGGAAAGTTGCTTTCCTCATCACAGTAACTTCACAGAGGAGAGTTGGTGAACTCCAGGCATTAAGACCCCTTCTTTCAGCTTCACAGAGAGAGTGGTTCTTCACACCAATCCTAAATTTCTCCCTAAAGTACTTTCTGCCTTTCATATCAATCAATCGGTTGAGTTACCTGTGTTTTCCTCAACCTGATTCTGTAGCAGAACGAGCTCTACATACCCTTGATGTTAAAAGAGCTCTACTATATTACGTTGAAAGAACAAAACAATTTCGCAAAACAAAGCATCTTTGTTGCTTTTGCTCCACCACACAAAGGCAATCCCATATCTAAATCAGGCATTGCAAGATGGATTGTAAAATGTATCCAGACATGTTATGCGAAAGCAAAAAGAACTTTGATAATACCCCCTAGAGCGCATTCAACTGGCAAAATAGGGGCTACTATGGCCTTCTTAGGGAATATTCCCCTAGCTGACATCAACATGGTCTACACCGTACACATTCACCAAACATTGTGTAGATATGTTAGCGAGGCAACAAGCTAATGTAGGCCAGGCAGTACTTAAAACACAGTTTCAGACAACTACAACAACTACAGGTTAGCCACTGCTCTGGCAGCATACTGCTTTATAGTCTATGCAAAGCATGTGATCTATAGCACACATGCCTCAAACGGATAATGTTACTTACCCAGTAAGCATCTGTTCTTGGCATGTAGAGCTGTAGATTCACACGTGCCCACCCGCCTCCCTGGTCTCCTGTAGTTGCTGGAGTTCTCAGTTTACATACATACGCATGGACATCTCTGTTCTACACTTACTAACTTCATTCTCACCCTCTTGCGGGAAAACAATCTAACAATGGAGGCGATGCACTATCACTGAAAGGAGTCCCCTTACCTTGTGACTGGAAAGCCTTCTTCGAAGAAAAACAACTTGCAAACATCCGGAACCAACACTAAATGGCAGGAGTATGCAAAGCATGTGAATCTACAGCTCTACATTCCAAGAACAGATGCTTCCTTGGTAAGTAACATTAAAATTACCAAGTCCTTCCTGGAGAACTTGTTTGCGAACTTGAGAGAAGATTTAGTGAGCCTCTGCCAGGAACTGACAAAGGACTTTCAACAAGTCTGCCGTGACCTCAAAGATCTGGGCAATAGTGTTTCCAATCTGGAGGATGGTGGGGGACGCCTGTGAAGAGGATCTTGACCATCTACGCCGGGTAGTTATGGAGCTGAAGGATCAGAACATAGACCTACAGACATTCTTCGAAGATTTGGAAAACCGCTCTCTGCGTTATAAAATGCGCATTCGTGGGGCCCCCAGGGTAGCGGAGGATGGTGATATTGAGGCCTATGTCACCCGGCTCTTCCGTCATCTCCTCCCATTTCTCGCTGACTGAAGTCCACCTGGATCACACTCATCGCAATGAGGGTGTAGTGGTCCTAATGGTGCTGGGGCCGACATCCTCACATGTGTCCATCACTACCGGCAGAAGGAGATCATCATGGCGGCGGCCTGAGTGACTGGCCCTGTCACTTTTGAGGAGGGCAAGTTGTGGCTATACCAATGCTTATCACCAATATCTGAAAGAGACACGTTAGTGACAGATTCCTTACCTTAGAATATCCCCAGGCGTCAGGCTGGATCCGGAAAGTTTTTTGCGTAGCAGTACCCTTGCGCGTCGGTAGGCGGCGTCGTGCGGCTCCGCGTCCGTCGTCGGCGTCGTGATCGCCGGGATGACGTCGCGGGCAGTACTTAGGCGCCGCCCCTGCGCGCTGACGTCAGTTCTTCTTTTTCCGCACCAGCAAGAGCAGATCCGCGAAGAGCAGTGCCCTGGTCATTTTTTTACCATACTTTTTGGTGAATTTTTTCACTGTTTTTCTCTTCAAGGTGTCGTAGGGATGCCCGGTTTCAAACGTTGCGGCGCCTGTGCTCGGATGATGTCCGTCACCGACCCGCATTGGGAGTGTCTCTTCTGCCTCGGCCGAGGCCATGACACGGAGTCTTGTACCGACTGCCAGGCCCTCAACCCGAAAGCTTTGCGAGAGCGGTCTCGAAAGCTCCTCGAGGCCCGGCATTCGGCTCCGCGGAAGCCCCGGTCGCGTGAGAGGTCCAGGGGTCGATCGCGGAGTCCACACCGGTCGTCGGCATCGAAGTCTTCTTCGTCCGGTGAGTCGAAACATAAAAAGTCCAAAAAGCATCATCGCTCTAGGACTTCGCCTCGCCGGTCTCGCGACTCGGCTGAGGCCCCTCCCGGCACCGTCCCCGCCCCCGCGGCCCCGGACATGCCTGTGGAGTCGCCCCGCAATACCCGCCCTTCCCGGGTTCGGGGCGGATCCGGCCAAAGTGCAGGAATTCCTGTCGGCCATGGCCCGCCTCTTTGGGCCTCCAGGTCCCTCCGGTGCGCCTTCGGGCCCCGATGGGGTTGCTCCGGCGTCGCCGACGGCTCCGGCCCCGGCGTCGCCCGTGCCTCCAGCCTCGATCCCGGCTCCGGCTTCGGCCCCGGCCTCGATCCCGGCTCCGCAACCCCCATCGACGCCGGTCGACCTAACGACCCCTCCGCCGGCGCCGAAGTCTCCGGTGCCGTTCTCGACGCCGCCTGGGGCTCCGGGCGGCGTCGTTCCTTCCAGCTCCGGACATGGACCCGGACCGACGTCGCTCGACGCCGGTTCCGGCGCCGATGAGACCTTGGGTCCCAAATGTCCCTCCTCCCCCGTATTTTGTACCTGAGGAGGACCAGGAGGACTGGGAGGGGTCTGATGACCCTCTGACACAACAGTGTCAGTACGATGAGGACTGGACAGAGGGTCTAGGGGATGCCAGTGGTCTAGATACTTCCCCTGACACTGGCATGCTGTCTCCTCCCGTGGCTACGGAGGAGGGAGCCAATTTTGCAACGGTGTTGCGTAGGGCGGCTGGAGCCTTACATCTCCAACTCCCTGCTGTGGCGGTCAAGGTTAATCTCTTGACAGAGGTGCTTCAGCCGGCAGCCTCCTCTACGGAGACTGTGCTGCCGTTTAACGACGCCCTCACTGACGTTCTTTGGGCGCCTGGTCCAAGCCCAACACAGGGGCTCCTGTGGATAGGAACGTGTCCCGACGCCATCGCCCAGCTCCGGGCGAACCCCTGTTTCTCTCTGTCCACCCCACCCCTGAGAGCTTGGTTGTCCAAGCCTCCGCTTCCCAAACCGCCTTCCCTACCGCCCTCCGGATAGGGAATCCAAACGCCTGGATCAATTTGGGAAGAAGGGTTTTTTCTTCCTCCAGTGCTGGCTTGCGGTCCATCAACACCGCTTGCCTTTGGGCCGATATACCCACTCCTTGTGGGATTCGGTGGCGAATGTTTTGCCCCAGTGTTCTGAGGAGGTCCAGACACTGCTTTCCCGCGCCATTGCGGAAGGAAGGGATGCGGCCAAATACACAATCCGATGTGGCCTTGATACCGCCGACTCGCTGGGCAGGTCTATTGCAACGACGGTGGCGCTACGACGCCACGCCTGGCTGAGAACCACTGGTTTTTCAGGGGATGTCCAGAATACTCTCATGGACATGCCCTTTGATGGAGTCGGTCTTTTTGGGTCCAAAGCAGACCATGCGTTGGAGCGCTTTAAGGACTCACGGGCTACTGCAAAGTCCCTGGGCCTTCCTGCTACACGCCCTCCGCTGACTTCTGCTTTTCGCCCCTATCGTGGCCACGGTAGGGGCGCCCCTTCACGTCAGCAGCCCAGCCACCGGCCCGCGCAGCAGGCGTCTTCGCGTGGCCGAGGACGTGGATTCCGCCGTGGCGGATCGGGCAACCAGCGTGCGGGTCAGGCCACCACCTCCAACCCGTCCGCGGCCTCCAAACCCTCCTAGTCCCTCCTTTCAGGTGCACAGCACGCCAGTAGGGGGCAGGGTCCGCCATCACCTTCCCCACTGGCGTACCATCACCTCGGACAGGTGGGTCTTGGACATTGTCCGAAGGGGCTACTCCCTCCCCTTCGAGTCCACCCCCCAGCCATGCCACCTCAATTCCACCGCATGTCAGGGGATCACTTGGTACTTCTGCAGAAGGAAGTCACGGCCCTCTTGGCCAAGAGGGCCATCGAGCATGTTCCGACCCCAGAAGTAGGGCGTGGTTGCTACTCCCACTACTTCCTGGTGCCCAAAAAGGACAAGGAGGACATGCGTCCTATCTTGGACCTCCGGAACGTCAATCGCTTCCTCCGGAAGGAGAAGTTCAAGATGCTCACCCTAGCTCAGGTCTTGACTGCCCTCGACCCTGGAGACTGGTTGGTAGCGTTGGACTTGCAGGACGCATATTTCCACATCCCCGTCCTACCGGCGTTACCTTCGGTTCACGGTAGGCCTCGAGCATTTTCAGTTCACCGTGCTCCCCTTTGGCCTTACCAGTGCCCCTCGGGTGTTCACGAAAGTGATGGCAGTGGTCGCAGCTCATCTGCGCCGGGCCGGGGTTTCAGTCTTCCCCTACCTAGACGACTGGCTGCTGAAGGCGGGCTCGTCCCAGGCAGTCGTCTCCCACCTCCAGACTACGGCCGAACTCCTGCACTCGCTGGGGTTCTCCATCAATGTGCCGAAGTCGCATCTGATTCCTTCTCCACAGCTCCTTTTCATCGGAGCAGTTCTGGACACGACGCAGTTTCGGGCCTATCCTCCCGAACGGCGAGTCCGGGATATTCAGGCTATGATTCCGATCTTTAAGCCTTTATCCTGGGTTTCGGCACGGATGACCCTGAGGCTGCTGGGCCTCATGGCCTCCTGCATCCTGCTGGTCAATCATGCCAGATGGCATATGCGGGCTCTGCAGTGGGACCTGAAGTTCCAGTGGGCGCAGCACCAGGGCAACCTGTCCGATCACGTCCAGATCTCGGAGGGGACTGCAAAACAGTTGCAGTGGTGGCTCTCGAACCTGCAATGGGTCATGGGCAGATCCCTCTCCCTTCCCCAGCCAGAGCACACAGTTGTGACGGACGCGTCCCTTCTGGGATGGGGCGGTCACATGGGAGAGGCGGAGATCAGAGGCCTCTGGTCTCCGGCGGAGTCCCGGCTCCATATCAACCTTCTGGAGATCCGGGCGATCCGACTTGCACTCAAGGCATTCCTTCCCTCTGTCAAAGGGAAGGTAGTGCAGGTGTTCACAGACAACACCACCGCCATGTGGTACTGCAACAAACAAGGCGGGGTGGGGTCGTGGACCTTTGTCAGGAGGCTCTGCGCCTCTGGACATGGCTGGAACATCAGGGCATGTTCCTGATGGTTCAACACCTGGCAGGTTCGCTGAACGCCAGGGCGGACGAACCTCAGCCGCAGGTGCATGATGGATCACGAATGGCGTCTTCACTCGGAGGTGGCGCAAGGACTCTTTCTACAGTGGGGAGAGCCTTGGTTAGATCTATTCGCCACCGAAGAGAACGCGCAATGTCATCAGTTCTGCGCGTTGGAATTTCCAAGGCGGCACTCGCTCGGCGACGCTTTCGTCACGAGTGGAGTTGCGGTCTATTGTACGCCTTTCCGCCTATACCACTTCTACCCAGAGTGTTGAAGAAGATTCGGCACGACCGGGCCCAAGTCATTCTTGTGGCTCCGGACTGGGCTCGAAGAGTTTGGTATCCCGAGCTACTCAATCTGAGCGTAGATCCCCCGATCCGTCTGCCTCTTCGGGAGGATCTTCTGTCGCAGCAGCAGGGGACGGTCCTCCACCCGAACCTCTCCAGTCTACACCTGCTTGCGTGGAGATAGAGCGGCGGCAGTTGATTCCTTTCGACTTGCCTCCCGAAGTTTGTGATGTGATTCTGGCAGCCAGGCGTCCCTCCACTAAGGTGGTATACGCCTGCAGGTGGAACAAATTTGTGGCATGGTGCACAGCAAAGGCTGTGAATCCCCTTTCTGCCCCTCTTTCTGAGGTCCTTCTGTTCCTTCTCTCTCTGGCCCAACAGGGTTCTGCCCTGGGTACCATCAAGGGTTATCTTTGTGCTATCTCGGCCTTCCTCAGGCTCCCTGATCAGCCCTCCCTTTTCAAGTCCCCTGTTGTTAACAGGTTCTTAAAAGGCATTACACACCTCTTCCCTCCTGTTCCGTTTGTAATGCCTCAGTGGGACTTGAACTTGGTTCTTACCTTTTAATGTGCGCTCCCTTTGAGCTCTCTACATAACTGTCCTCTTCGTCTTCTGACTCTGAAGACAGCCTTTCTGGTGGCCATCACCTCCGCTCGGCGGGTGAGTGAGCTCCAGGCTCTATCTTGCAAACCTCCCTTTCTGTCTGTTCATCCAGACAAGGTTGTTCTTCGGACGCGTCCGTCCTTCTTGCCAAAGGTGGTTACTGCTTTCCACATTGGGCAGACCATCACTTTGCCCACCTTCTTTCCGCCTCCGCATCCTTCCAGAGAGGAAGAGAGGCTCCACCGTCTGGACCCAAAACGTGCGCTCTCCTTCTATATTGACCGCACAAAACACTTCCGGGTGGATGACCAGCTCTTTGTTGGCTACGTGGGCGCCAAAAAGGTCGGGCGGTGCACAAGAGGACCATCTCCCGCTGGGTTACCTTGTGCATCAAGACCTGCTATTCTTTGGCTAAGAAGGAGCCTCCTGTTGGGCTGCGTGCCCATTCCACCAGGGCAACGGCTGCTACCACGGCCTTGGGCCGTGGTGTTCCGCTGCCGGTTATCTGTCAGGCAGCTACGTGGGCCTCGCTGCACACGTTTACAAAGCATTACTGCCTTGACAGTCGGGTCCGGAGGGACGGCTTCTTTGGCCGTTCTGTCCTCCAGGACTTCTTTGTCTGATCTTTGTTCGCAGACCCGCCACCGGGGTTGGTATTGCTGGGGTATCTATTCTAAGGTAAGGAATCTGTCACTAACGTGTCTCTTTCAGATGCACAAGTTACTAACTTGTGTAACGATATATCTGTAAGAGACAGTAGTTAGTGACAGATTCCTTACCGCCCACCCATCCTCCCCGTTCTGCGAACTGATTTCTAGGGTTAAGGACATCCCTTTCAGGGCCCTAGTATTTTTCAGACACCTATGTCAGCTTCTTGCATGGCTCTGCGTTCCTGGCGCGGAAAGTCGTGTACAGAACTGACGTCAGCGCGCAGGGGCGGCGCCTAAGTACTGCCCGCGATGTCATCCCGGCGATCACGACGCCGACGACGGACGCGGAGCCGCACGACGCCGCCTACCGACGCGCAAGGGTACTGCTACGCAAAAAACTTTCCGGATCCAGCCTGACGCCTGGGGATATTCTAAGGTAAGGAATCTGTCACTAACTACTGTCTCTTACAGATATATCGTTACACAAGTTAGTAACTTGTGCAACAGTCCACAAACGACACCTCCTTCACCCTGTCATTACTTTTCTCCAATCTAAGGGGATCAAGTATAAATGGGGCCACCCCTTGCGCTTACCTTCCAGTGGGACGATGCTACCCACTCGGTCCGCTTGTTGGAGAAAGCGGACTCTATCCAGCATCTTGAAGGGGTCTGCAGAGGGTCCCGCGACGTTGTCAAATGATGCTCCTCCCCCCCCCCCCCTTTTTTTAAAGATACCGGCAATGAAGTTGGCAGGCTGAGAAGAACTCAGCGCATAAACCCTCCATGGAAGAGAGCCTCAGGAAGCAGTCTGCCCTCCTTCACCAGCTACATTCGCAGGGACCTGCTGACGACTACCAGGGGACCGAATGGCAAACATAAAAGGAATGTTAATTGCTGTGGGCCCTCACCCCGGGCTGTCCTGTGGTGGCCCCCTCCTAGGTCTCATCGCAAGACTTGAACTGACGTTTGAGCACTACTCTGTATACTGCGGGTCGTGGTAGAGCCCCGCACACCTCGTTAAGTGAGATGGATCATGAAGATAATGATTTCCTTAATAACTATACGTTACTACATTTAGTTTGTTCCGCCATTCGGAACTTAGTTCCTGTTACCGGTTTGCCCTTTTCTCCCTGCTCACCCGCACTTACTGCTAAATTGGACAGACAATGGCGGCGTAGGCTGGGTCCCGCTTTTCATGGCCCTCCATGAGGGCGCTTTCCCACCCTGTGCATGCTTCATATGATTCCTATCTCAGACTGGTATGCTTGAGGTACTCAGTTTAAATGTCTGAGGCCCTAATGCTCCCGCTAAGAGGCTGGCAATCCTGGCCATGCTCCGGGAAAGCAGAGCAGACATTTGTGTGCGTCAGGAGACTCATCTCCTTAGAAAAGATTGCTCAAGCCTTCAGTCCAAAACATATGCATGCCAGTGTCATTCCTCTGGCCCCAAGAAAGCTGTGGGTGTAGCAATCCTCCTTGGAAATAGCTTCCTTGGTCAAGTTACACACAGTTGCTGAAATCCTGGGGCATCTATTGACTGTGCAAAGCCAGATGGTGGATGTTTCCATTGTCGTTGCGGCGATATATGCTCCCAATGAACGATGAGAACATACGTGTCATTGCTGTTTTGGCTACTCTTTTGGGATAACCCCTAGATAACAGCTTATCTTGTAGTGCATATGCTTCTTTGAAATAGTGTTCTTTAAGTGAGAAGTTTCTACGGAGACGCAGAAACTGACCGAATGGGAGATCATCCCTAAGTGCCCTTGTATGGTAACTGTCATAGGCTTACAAGGTATTACTCTCTGTTGGCTTTCTATACAGGCTGGTATACAGTTTGCCCTCACCGTGTTTGATGGTCAAGTGTAAAAATGCAATCTCAGACTTGAGTATGGAATAATTGAATTGGAGGTGTTTCTGCACCTGATGCAGATAGTATACAAAATCCTGGAAATCGTGTTCTGATCCAGACCAAATCGCAAAGATAGTCTATATAGCGTTTCCAACACAAAATGTTGGACCGGTCGGTACCTGTTATTAGATAACATATTTTTGCTCCAAATCATCCACATAAATGTTTGCTAGATTGGGAGCAAAAATTGCCCCCATTAAAGTCCCAGAGCATAGCTGATAGAATTGATTGTCATATTTGAAATAGTTATACTGTAATGCAATGCGCAAGAGAGATGATAAAATCCGTAGGCACTTGCATGGGTCGTGCCGTGTATTCAACAGGTTTTCAATGATAAATATACCATATTCCTGAGGTATATTTGTATACAGTGCAACTATATCCAATGTCACCAACAGTTTAGTGTCTGCATTAAAGGACATTCTCTCAATCAAGTTCACCATAAAGGTGCTGTCCCTCAAATAAGTTTCATGCTGTGATCCAAAGTCCTGTATGAAAAGAATAATATATTTCCCTAAAGGTTCTAAAATAGAACCACATCCAGATGGGTTGGGTCTACCTGGGGGATTGTTGAGGTCCTTGTGCACCTTTGGCAAAGTGTATTAAACCGGTTTTCTAGGACTCTCATTCTTCAGAAGCAAAAAAAAATTCTCTGAAATGTATCTCTGTTCTTTCCCTGTAGTGGTAATTCTCAGAATCTCATTCCTATCAACTGTCTAAGGCAGTGGTTCCCAAACTTTTTTGACCCGTG
This sequence comes from Calotriton arnoldi, assembly GCA_963921515.1. Taxonomy (NCBI): domain Eukaryota; kingdom Metazoa; phylum Chordata; class Amphibia; order Caudata; family Salamandridae; genus Calotriton; species Calotriton arnoldi. The sequence continues at coordinate 763,525 of CAWUFW010003600.1, forward strand.
GCTCCCTTGACCTAATTGGCAGTTGGCCGTGGCTCCCCACCATTTTTTTACCGGCGCACCGGGGTGCTGTGGCGCACACTTTGGGAACCACTGGTCTACATGAAGAATCAAGCCTAAACAGCAAGGGAGTCGCTGGTTGCCATTTAGGTTGTCGAAAGACCAGTCGAGCTGCATGATTTTGGGCCATCTGAAGCCGTTTGAACAGGTAAAGTGGCATGCCCAGATATACAGAGTTGGCATAGTCCAGATGAGACAGGACGGTGGCTATTATGACCTGGATCAGGGCTTCCTGAGTGAGAAGGCGATGTATCTTCCTGATCTTGCGCATTTGAAAAAACACTTCGAGATGACCGCGCCGACCTGGGTTTTTAGTGAAAGGTCATTATTGAGGGAGACTCATCTGCTTTGCCTCTTTGGTATGGAAAAGCTTTCTCCTTATATAAATTCTTGATATCTTTAGTGACCTTATCGGCCTTTTTTCTTTTTGTTCAAACTTGTTGAACTTGTCAATTGTTTTATTTAAGTTTTCCAACAGTTGCTTGGCTTCGGCAATCCCATCACCCACTAGAAGTTCCTTCTCTAGAACCTCTATTTCCTTAAGGTCCTCCTTAGTGCATTACAGCACTGTCTCCACACCAAGCACCATCCAGTGCCAAGAACAGGTGGTGGAGATGTGACAGAAACCACATCTGAATTTCTTATCATTCCTAAAAATTGCAACAACAACATGATCCAGCACTCCAATTGGTAAAGTGAACAATGCATAATGCTATGTGCAAAAAATTAGATTCATTCAGCAGGTCTTGTTCCAAGTCTCTTTATTCAAAATTCTTCTTAAAAACGACCGTAGCCAACACGTTTCGTCCTAAAGGACTTCTTCAGGGCTACAAATAAGTATACAATATATATATTATATTTACAACATTATTTACATTTAAAAAGTGCTCACAAGAAAAGCAAAAATTGTGAATTAAATTTAAAATCTATACAATTTTTTATATATTCCTTCAACTTACATATTCAAAATACATCTTCAGAAATTTTAATTCAGACTTTTTCATTGTGGACAAAATTTAAGAAACCAACAATTCATAATCTGCATAAATCCATTGTTTCATTGATACCTGCTGAACACAAAAAACTTTCAAACAAGGAAATGTGGGCTCTGGATGCCAAGTAGTGAAACCAGTATCTGTTTCTTTTAATTTTCCATAAGAACCTTCTGATGGAATGGGGCTTTAACGCTCAATATGAGCTCCTATAACAGCATCAGTTTTAATATAGCTGAAAGGATATCCACTTTATTCTAAGTATAAAAGTTGATCTTACTAAAGGCAATGTGGTAAGTCTTTTTCAATGTTCATAAGTGCAGTCATAATTGCCCCATACCCCTTTGCATTGTGTTCTCATTCCTAAAAATGCCTGGAACGTTTCTGACTGCTAGACCATGTGAAATTATCCCTGTCTTTAGGTACT